>JAWPHD010005893.1:0-154140 GCA_037043455.1 Cyrtodaria siliqua | reverse complement strand
AATATATTAGGATTTGTTAACAAATTGAAGGTATTAGGATTTGTTAGCAAACTGAAGGTATTAGGATTTGTTAACAAACTGAATATATTAGGATTTGATAACAAATTGAAGATATTAGGATTTGTTAACAAACTGAATATATTAGGATTTGTTAACATATTGAAGGTATTAGGATTTGTTAGCAAATTGAAGGTATTAGGATGTGCTAACAAACTGAATATATTGTTAGGAAATTGAAGGTATTAGGATTTGTTAGGAAATTGAAGATATTAGGATTTGTTAACAAGCTGAATATATTAGGATTTGTTAGCAAACTGAATATATTTGGATTTGTTAACAAATTGAAGGTATTAGGATTTGTTAGCAAACTGAAGGTATTAGGATGTGTTAACAAATTGAAGGTATTAAGATTTGTTAACAAACTGAAGGTATTAGGATGTGTTAGCAAATTGAAGGTATTAGGATTTGTTAACAAACTAAATATATTAGGATTTGTTAACAAATTGAAGATATTAGGATTTGTTAACAAACTGAAGATATTAGGATTTGTTAACAAATTGAAGGTATTAGGATTTGTTAGCAAATTGAAGGTATTAGGATTTGTTAACAAACTGAATATATAAGGATTTGTTAACAAATTGAAGGTATTGGGATTTGTTAGCAAACTGAAGGTATTAGGATTTGTTAACAAACTGAATATATTAGGATTTGTTAACAAATTGAAGATATGAGGATTTGTTAACAAACTGAATATATTAGGATTTGTTAACAAATTGAAGGTATGAGGATTTGTTAGCAAATTGAAGATATTAGGATTTGTTAACAAACTGAATATATTAGGATTTGTTAGCAAATTGAAGGTATTAGAATTTGTTAGCAAATTGAAGGTATTAGGATTTGTTAACAAACTGAATATATTAGGATTTGTTAGCAAACTGAATATATTAGGATTTGTTAACAAATTGAAGGTATTAGAAATTGTTAGCAAATTGAAGGTATTAGGATTTGTTAACAAACTGAAGATATTAGGATTTGTTAACAAACTGAATATATTAGGATTTGTTAACAAATTGAAGGTATTATAATTTGTTAGCAAATTGAAGGTATTAGGATGTGTTAACAAACTGAATATATTAGGATTTGTTAACAAATTGAAAGTATTAGAATTTGTTAGCAAATTGAAGGTATTAGGATGTGTTAACAAACTGAATATATTAGAATTTGTTAACAAATTGAAGGTATTAGAATTTGTTAGCAAATTGAAGGTATTAGGATGTGTTAACAAACTGAATATATTAGGATTTGTTAGCAAATTGAAGGTATTAGGATTTATTAGCAAATTGAAGGTATTAGGATTTGTTAACAAACTGAATATATTAGAATTTGTTAGCAAATTGAAGATATTAGGATTTGTTAGCAAATTGAAGATATTAGGATTTGTTAGCAAATTGAAAGTATTAGGATTTGTTAGCAAATTGAAGATATTAGGATTTGTTAACAAACTGAATATATTAGGATTTGTTAACATATTGAAGGTATTAGGATTTGTTAGCAAATTGAAGGTATTAGGATGTGCTAACAAACTGAATATATTGTTAGCAAATTGAAGGTATTAGGATTTGTTAGCAAATTGAAGATATTAGGATTTGTTAACAAACTGAATATATTAGGATTTGTTAGCAAACTGAATATATTTGGATTTGTTAACAAATTGAAGGTATTAGGATTTGTTAGCAAACTGAAGGTATTAGGATGTGTTAACAAATTGAAGGTATTAAGATTTGTTAACAAACTGAAGGTATTAGGATGTGTTAGCAAATTGAAGGTATTAGGATTTGTTAACAAACTAAATATATTAGGATTTGTTAACAAATTGAAGATATTAGGATTTGTTAACAAACTGAAGATATTAGGATTTGTTAACAAATTGAAGGTATTAGGATTTGTTAGCAAATTGAAGGTATTAGGATTTGTTAACAAACTGAATATATAAGGATTTGTTAACAAATTGAAGGTATTGGGATTTGTTAGCAAACTGAAGGTATTAGGATTTGTTAACAAACTGAATATATTAGGATTTGTTAACAAATTGAAGATATGAGGATTTGTTAACAAACTGAATATATTAGGATTTGTTAACAAATTGAAGGTATGAGGATTTGTTAGCAAATTGAAGATATTAGGATTTGTTAACAAACTGAATATATTAGGATTTGTTAGCAAATTGAAGGTATTAGAATTTGTTAGCAAATTGAAGGTATTAGGATTTGTTAACAAACTGAATATATTAGGATTTGTTAGCAAACTGAATATATTAGGATTTGTTAACAAATTGAAGGTATTAGAAATTGTTAGCAAATTGAAGGTATTAGGATTTGTTAACAAACTGAAGATATTAGGATTTGTTAACAAACTGAATATATTAGGATTTGTTAACAAATTGAAGGTATTATAATTTGTTAGCAAATTGAAGGTATTAGGATGTGTTAACAAACTGAATATATTAGGATTTGTTAACAAATTGAAAGTATTAGAATTTGTTAGCAAATTGAAGGTATTAGGATGTGTTAACAAACTGAATATATTAGAATTTGTTAACAAATTGAAGGTATTAGAATTTGTTAGCAAATTGAAGGTATTAGGATGTGTTAACAAACTGAATATATTAGGATTTGTTAGCAAATTGAAGGTATTAGGATTTGTTAGCAAATTGAAGGTATTAGGATTTGTTAACAAACTGAATATATTAGAATTTGTTAGCAAATTGAAGATATTAGGATTTGTTAGCAAATTGAAGATATTAGGATTTGTTAGCAAATTGAAAGTATTAGGATTTGTTAGCAAATTGAAGATATTAGGATTTGTTAACAAATTGAAGATATTAGGATTTGTTAGCAAATTGAAGATATTAGGATTTGTTAGCAAATTGAAGATATTAGGATTTGTCAGCAAATTGAAGGTATAAGGATTTGTTAGCATAGGTGTTAGGATTTGTTAACAAACTGAATATATTAGGATTTGTTTAGTTTAAACATATTAGTTTTACATCGATTGCGAAACAAGTTATTGCAACTAAGATTAATCACTCTCGATTGCTTCCTGTGTAGAACCAGTACTAAGCAATGTGGATTAATTATCTTGCTCAAGGATAAATAACGTGGACGCGGCGAGGATCGAACCCACGACCTCTCGATTCTGATTTCGGCGCTCTACCACTAGACCACAAATTGAAGATATTAGGATTTGTTAGCAAATTGAATATATTATGATTTGTTAGCAAATTGAAGATATTAGGATTTGTTAAAAAATTGAAGATATTAGGATTTGTTATCAAACAGAATATATTAGGATTTGTTAGCAAACTGAATATATTAGGATTTGTTAGCAAACTGAAGGTATTATGATGTGTTAACAAATTGAAGGTATTAAGATTTGTTAACCAATTGAAGGTATTAGGATGTGTTAGCAAATTGAAGGTATTAGGATTTGTTAACAAACTGAATATATTAGGATTTGTTAACAAATTGAAGGTATTAGGATTTGTTAGCAAACTGAAGGTAATAGGATTTGTTAACAAACTGAATATATTAGGATTTGTTAACAAATTGAAGATATTAGGATTTGTTAACATATTGAAGGTATTAGGATTTGTTAGCAAATTGAAGGTATTAGGATGTGCTAACAAACTGAATATATTGTTAGCAAATTGAAGGTATTAGGATTTGTTAGCAAATTGAAGATATTAGGATTTGTTAACAAACTGAATATATTAGGATTTGTTAACAAATTGAAGGTATTAGGATTTGTTAGCAAACTGAAGGTATCAGGATGTGTTAACAAATTGAAGGTATTAAGATTTATTAACAAACTGAAGGTATTAGGATGTGTTAGCAAATTGAAGGTATTAGGATTTGTTAACAAACTGAATATATTAGGATTTGTTAACAAATTGAAGATATTAGGATTTGTTAACAAACTGAAGATATTAGGATTTGTTAACAAATTGAAGGTATTATGATTTGTTAGCAAATTGAAGGTATTAGGATTTGTTAACAAACTGAATATATTAGGATTTGTTAACAAATTGAAGATATTAGGATTTGTTAACAAACTGAACATATTAGGATTTGTTAACAAATTGAAGGTATGAGGATTTGTTAGCAAATTGAAGGTATTAGGATGTGCTAACAAACTGAATATTGTTAGCAAATTGAAGGTATTAGGATTTGTTAGCAAATTGAAGATATTAGGATTTGTTAACAAACTGAATATATTAGGATTTGTTAGCAAATTGAAGGTATTAGAATTTGTTAGCAAATTGAAGGTATTAGGATTTGTTAACAAACTGAATATATTAGGATTTGTTAGCAAACTGAATATATTAGGATTTGTTAACAAATTGAAGGTATTAGAATTTGTTAGCAAATTGAAGGTATTAGGATTTGTTAACAAACTGAAGATATTAGGATTTGTTAACAATCTGAATATATTAGGATTTGTTAACAAATTGAAGGTATTATAATTTGTTAGCAAATTGAAGGTATTAGGATGTGTTAACAAACTGAATATATTAGGATTTGTTAACAAATTGAAAGTCTTAGAATTTGTTAGCAAATTGAAGGTATCAGGATGTGTTAACAAACTGAATATATTAGAATTTGTTAACAAATTGAAGGTATTAGAATTTGTTAGCAAATTGAAGGTATTAGGATTTGTTAACAAACTGAATATATTAGGATTTGTTAACAAATTGAAGATATTAGGATTTGTTAGCAAATTGAAGTTATTAGGATTTGTTAGCAAATTGAAGGTATTAGGATTTGTTAACAAACTGAATATATTAGGATTTGTTAACAAATTGAAGATATTAGGATTTGTTAACAAACTGAATATATTAGGATTTGTAAGCAAATTGAAGTTATTAGGATTTGTTAGCAAATTGAAGGTATTAGGATTTGTTAACAAACTGAATATATTAGGATTTGTTAACAAATTGAAGATATTAGGATTTGTTAACAAACTGAATATATTAGGATTTGTTAACATATTGAAGGTATTAGGATTTGTTAGCAAATTGAAGGTATTAGGATGTGCTAACAAACTGAATATATTGTTAGCAAATTGAAGGTATTATGATTTGTTAGCAAATTGAAGATATTAGGATTTGTTAACAAACTGAATATATTAGGATTTGTTAGCAAACTGAATATATTAGGATTTGTTAACAAATTGAAGGTATTAGGATTTGTTAGCAAACTGAAGGTATTAGGATGTGTTAACAAATTGAAGGTATTAAGATTTATTAACAAACTGAAGGTATCAGGATGTGTTAGCAAATTGAAGATATTAGGATTTGTTAACAAACTGAATATATTAGGATTTGTTAACAAATTGAAGATATTAGGATTTGTTAACAAACTTAAGATATTAGGATTTGTTAACAAATTGAAGGTATTAGGATTTGTTAGCAAATTGAAGGTATTAGGATTTGTTAACAAACTGAATATATAAGGATTTGTTAACAAATTGAAGGTATTAGGATTTGTTAGCAAACAGAAGGTATTAGGATTTGTTAACAAACTGAATATATTAGGATTTGTTAACAAATTGAAGATATTAGGATTTGTTAACAAACTGAATATATTAGGATTTGTTATCAAATTGAAGGTATGAGGATTTGTTAGCAAATTGAAGGTATTGGGATGTGCTAACAAACTGAATATATTGTTAGCAAATTGAAGGTATTAGGATTTGTTAGCAAATTGAAGATATTAGGATTTGTTAACAAACTGAATATATTAGGATTTGTTAGCAAATTGAAGGTATTAGAATTTGTTAGCAAACTGAATATATTAGGATTTGTTAACAAATTGAAGGTATTAGAATTTGTTAGAAAATTGAAGGTATTAGGATTTGTTAACAAACTGAAGATATTAGGATTTGTTAACAAACTGAATATACTAGGATTTGTTAACAAATTGAAGGTATTATAATTTGTTAGCAAATTGAAGGTATTAGGATGTGTTAACAAACTGAATATATTAGGATTTGTTAACAAATTGAAAGTATTAGAATTTGTTAGCAAATTGAAGGTATTAGGATGTGTTAACAAACAGAATATATTAGAATTTGTTAACAAATTGAAGGTATTAGAATTTATTAGCAAATTGAAGGTATTAGGATGTGTTTACAAACTGAATATATTAGGATTTGTTAGCAAATTGAAGGTATTAGGATTTGTTAGCAAATTGAATGTATTAGGATTTGTTAACAAACTAAATATATTAGAATTTGTTAGCAAATTGAAGATATTAGGATTTGTTAGCAAATTGAAGATATTAGGATTTGTTAGCAAATTGAAGATATTAGGATTTGTTAGCAAATTGAAGATATTAGGATTTGTTAGCAAATTGAAGATATTAGGATTTGTTAGCAAATTGAAGATATTAGGATTTGTTAACAAATTGAAAATATTAGTATTTGTTAGCAAATTGAAGATATTAGGATTTGTTAGCAAATTGAAGATATTAGGATTTGTTAGCAAATTGAAGGTATTAGGATTTGTTAGCAAATTGAAGGTGTTAGGATTTGTTAACAAACTGAATATATTAGGATTTGTTTAGTTTAAACATATTTATTTTACATCGATTGCGAAACAAGTTATTGCAACTTAGATTAATCACTCTCGATGGCTTCCTGTGTAGAACCAGTACTAAGCAATGTGGATTAATTATCTTGCTCAAGGATAAATAACATGGCCGCGGCGAGGATCGAACCCACGACCTCTCGATTCTGATTTCGGCGCTCTACCACCAGACCACAAATTAAAGATATTAGGATTTGTTAGCAAATTGAATATATTAGGATTTGTTAGCAAATTGAAGATATTAGGATTTGTTAACAAACTGAATATATTTGGATTTGTTAACATATTGAAGGTATTAGGATTTGTTAGCAAATTGAAGGTATTAGGATGTGCTAACAAACTGTATATATTGTTAGCAAATTGAAGGTATTAGGATGTGTTAGCAAATTGAAGATATTAGGATTTGTTAACAAACTGAATATATTAGGATTTGTTAGCAAACTGAATATATTAGGATTTGTTAACAAATTGAAGGTATTAGGATTTGTTAGCAAACTGAAGGTATTAGGATGTGTTAACAAATTGAAGGTATTAAGATTTGTTAACAAACTGAAGGTATTAGGATGTGTTAGCAAACTGAATATATAAGGATTTGTTAACAAATTGAAGGTATTAGGATTTGTTATCAAACTGAAGGTATTAGGATTTGTTAACAAACTGAATATATTAGGATTTGTTAACAAATTGAAGATATTAGGATTTGTTAACAAACTGAATATATTAGGATTTGTTAACAAATTGAAGGTATGAGGATTTGTTAGCAAATTGAAGGTATAAGGATGTGCTAACAAACTGAATATATTGTTAGCAAATTGAAGGTATTAGGATTTGTTAGCAAATTGAAGATATTAGGATTTGTTAACAAACTGAATATATTAGGATTTGTTAGCAAATTGAAGGTATTAGAATTTGTTAGCAAATTGAAGGTATTAGGATTTGTTATCAAACTGAATATATTAGGATTTGTTAACAAACTGAATATATTACGATTTGTTAACAAATTGAAGGTATTAGAATTTGTCAGCAAATTGAAGGTATTAGGATTTGTTAACAAACTGAAGATATTAGGATTTGTTAACAAACTGAATATATTAGAATTTGTTAACAAATTGAAAGTATTATAATTTGTTAGCAAATTGAAGGTATTAGGATGTGTTAACAAACTGAATATATTAGGATTTGTTAACAAAGTGAAAGTATTAGAATTTGTTAGCAAATTGAAGGTATTAGGATGTGTTGACAAACTGAATATATTAGAATTTGTTAACAAATTGAAGGTATTAGAATTTGTTAGCAAATTGAAGGTATTAGGATGTGTTAACAAACTGAATATATTAGGATTTGTTAGCAAATTGAAGGTATTAGGATTTGTTAGCAAATTGAAGGTATTAGGATTTGTTAACAAACTGAATATATTAGAATTTGTTAGCAAATTGAAGATATTAGGATTTGTTAGCAAATTGAAGATATTAGGATTTGTTAGCAAATTGAAGGTATTAGGATTTGTTAGCAAATTGAAGATATTAGGATTTGTTAACAAATTGAAGATATTAGGATTTGTTAGCAAATTGAAGATATTAGGATTTGTTAGCAAATTGAAGATATTAGGATTTGTTAACAAACTGAATATATTAGAATTTGTTAGCAAATTGAAGATATTAGGATTTGTTAGCAAATTGAAGATATTAGGATTTGTTAGCAAATTGAAGGTATTAGGATTTGTTAACAAATTGAAGATATTAGGATTTGTTAGCAAATTGAAGATATTAGGATTTGTTAACAAATTGAAGATATGAGGATTTGTTAACAAATTGAAGATATTAGGATTTGTTAGCAAATTGAAGATATTAGGATTTGTTAGCAAATTGAAGATATTAGGATTTGTTAGCAAATTGAAGGTATTAGGATTTGTTAGCAAATTGAAGGTGTTAGGATTTGTTAACAAACTGACTATATTAGGATTTGTTTAGTTTAAACATATTTATTTTACATCGATTGCGAAACAAGTTATTGCAACTTAGATTAATCACTCTCGATGGCTTCCTGTGTAGAACCAGTACTAAGCAATGTGGATTAATTATCTTGCTCAAGGATAAATAACGTGGCCGCGGCGAGGATCGAACCCACGACCTCTCGATTCTGATTTCGGCGCTCTACCACTAGATCACAAATTGAAGATATTAGGATTTGTTAGCAAATTGAAGATATTAGGACTTGTTAGCAAATTGAAGATATTAGGATTTGTTAACAAATTGAAGATGTTAGCATTTGTTAGCAAATTGAAGATATTAGGATTTGTTAGCAAATTGAAGATATTAGTATTTGCTAACAAATTGAAGATATTAGGATTTTTTAGCAAATTGAAGATATTAGAATTTGTTAACAAATTGAAGATATTAGGATTTGTTAACAAACTGAAGATGTTAGGATTTTTTAATGAGTTCGGCGCTCTACCACTAGACCACAAATTGAAGATATTAGGATTTGTTAACAAATTGAAGATATAAGGATTTGTTAACAAACTGAATATATTAGGATTTGTTAACAAATTGAAGGTATTAGGATGTGTTAACAAACTGAATATATTAGGATTTGTTAACAAATTGAAGGTATTATAATTTGCTAGCAAATTGAAGATATTAGGACTTGTTAGCAAATTGAAGATATTAGGATTTGTTAACAAATTGAAGATATTAGGATTTGTTAGCAAATTGAATATATTAGGATTTGTTAGCAAATTGAAGATATTAGGATTTGTTAACAAATTGAAGATATTAGGACTTTTTAACAAACTGAAAATTTTAGGATTTTTTAATGTTTTCAAATGATAATCGTTAAAGATTGTCTCATATGTTTCATTAAAATATTATTAGAATCATTCTCAAATTCTTTACCGCACCAAATACACACAAGAGTGACGCTAATCTGTATAATATTAAGACACATAAAGCTATGGGAGATATTTGTATTATGCTGTCTGACACACTGATTTAAACCTTAAGGATTAATAAAAACATAATTTGTCAAGGTATTGCTAAAATAATATTTGGACATTACAACTGTACAATTTATTCTTATGTATATGTATTTTCTTGCATCTGATCTTTTACCTGAATACAATTGAATTGAATACTATGTCTATATAGGAAATACATTATTTAAAAGTTTGTAAACATCTTGTGTAATTTCGCTTTCTCTTTCAAAAAGAAATCCGGACAAAAGATGATATTACCGTGTTGTCCCCGGCCGGCCAATTGTTATACAGCTCTGTACAGAACCCAATTAACTTTGCCAACTGCTACTGGTACTATGACAAAAATGACAAAGGCATCCAGTATTTAAGAAGCGAGACTGGAACAGTCCTTGGCGAGCCGGCATTTATATGGGTAGGTCCAGGTGTGTTGGCTAATGGCTCATACATAACCGACTTCAATTGATATTAACGAGATATTATGCTGAAGTTCATATCAAATTAGACTGTCTAGACGTTCATTGAACAGTCGTATTTGTAACCAAGTGACTGATTTTAACATATTGTAACAAGTGTGCGGCCTTGTTTCCAGATGTGAGACGATAACCAGTACTAAATTGGGTGGTACAGTGCAAAAGATAGATTGTGTCAAGTATTAGCACTTTAGCCCACGCTATCGATGCTATTAAATCAATAATGAAAAGAGGATGTATTTGAATCAACGAAGAACAGAAAGAAGAAGAGAAGAAGACAGAAAGATATTTGACTCGGTTTTATTGACTATTTTAATGGGAAGCAAAATATATGGCGTGTAACATTTTACGACCACCACACAGCACTAATCGAACGCAAATGTGAATGTCGATAAATACTGAAAAGGGGATCCCATGGAAACAGCGAACAAACAAGGGATATAGAGCAAAACTAGATATAAAAGTAGAACAGAAAATAAGACTCGGTTTAACTGTTCATGAAGGGTAATATATGGCGCAACCCCTCTCACGACATATAGCACCGATTTTAACGGTCTCTTATATTCGCACAATATAAATAACCGAGAATACATTTTCTACAGTTTATACCTACTATTTGTCATCTTAAGAAATTCCACGCAGCTGGACGTCGGCTTAGGAAACAGCTTTACTGAAGTAACCCTTTAATTAATATAAATTACTCCAAGATGTCAAATGCAGTCCGTATCATACAAACGAGTCCTCTTTTTCTGTTAAAGAAAAGCAATTTATGTGAAAAAAATGTTGTTAATTTCCTATCCTATGCATGTATGTGTATATAGCGCTTATTAATTTTTTGACTTGAAAATGACTTGAAAATTCCGAAACTTTCCCAGCCCAAAACATTGAAGTTTGTTTCCATCTATATTTTTGTCCGTTTTATTACAGCTTCATCAGAAAAAGACGTACACCAACAATGGCATCACGATTTCATTTACGAGAAAACTGGACGGTGAGATGCTTGTTTATTAGAACCATTACACTGCATATTTGTTAATGAAGGAAGACTTATTGAAGATGCGTTTACTTCACTAATATAACATAAGAGGAAGGTCACCAGCCAGTATCTATATTAACTAGTAATCATTAACTATTGACGAAATAAA
Organism: Cyrtodaria siliqua; assembly: GCA_037043455.1. NCBI lineage: Eukaryota > Metazoa > Mollusca > Bivalvia > Adapedonta > Hiatellidae > Cyrtodaria > Cyrtodaria siliqua. Next base: position 142,905 of record JAWPHD010005893.1, on the reverse strand, counting down.
TATAATTATATCTTCCGATACAGACCTTATATATTTCATTTGTTTTTAAATAAGAGTGAAACGCAAATTTCACACTTACTGAAAGGTTAAGGTACATACATTTAAATGTCTATTATCGTATCTGTACGACTAAAGCACATTACAATCTACCAAAACAACGTCATACTTTTATTAATTGGAGGAAACTTCGTTATCATTCTACAGCTTATAACAGCTGATATACTAGTGCAACCCATATTCCGTTTAAGCACATGATTGTCTCCAATACGATTTCTAAAGGATATGAACTATAATGTTTCTCAGTAGAATGACGGTGGTAACAAAACATTGCTGCTTAACAAAATATAAAAAAACTGCATAGAAAGGCGTCAACTTGTTTCAAACTATTACATAGTTTCGACTTCAGAATATTTAGACGTCTTGCCAATGCACTAGTTTATATTTAGGCACATTTATTGATTTGGCATGACTTTCCATACAGTTCAATAACTTTCATTTTATTGAATGCAAGCTGTGAACCTGAAGATCATTTTCCAATTCAATAAATCAGACGCACTTGTTGTATGTATATCAACTGATATCTTAAAATGTGCGTATCTGTACTGGTTGGTAATGAAACACAACGCTAACGGGATTAAGTGCAAGCATAATACTTGAACAGTTATTTGGCTTTAGAATATGTCTATGGTTAACAGACTGTGAATCATGTAGCCGACAATAAGCATGCATTACAACTTCAATTCCTAGGGAACCCGTCTAAAAAACTTGAATGGTATCAACACATAGTTTTCAATGTTCAAAGCTTGCCGTTTCATTGCCTCAAATGACGTTTTTGTATAGCAGTCTACTAAAATGTAGAATGCGGCAATATTTCCGGGATCTTCACGTCCGGGATTTTTTACCGAGCATAATGAAACTGAATGAAACGCAAGTATTGGAATGGAATAAGTACAAATCTGTTTTTTAATGGAATAATACCCATTTATATTGCGGTATTCTCGTAAATACCGCCGTGTTATACACTAGTCGATGGGTTTATTCGCTGCCTATATGGTTTTTATAATTGCACATGTAATGGTAAGGTAGCAATGAACAGCTTCTTTGAGTTTTTTACTTTGATAATTACACATGGTAGCGGTGAGACGTCTGTTGTAATGCACACGCTAACGCACACGCATCCCTTACATGTGAACACCTGTATTTCTGTGCTGATGTGTACTTCTATCTCGTCGTGCTCCAAAGTTGAATTGTAATCAGTATGTAAGACAAATCAAGGTATTTGAACAGAGAGAAGCGAGGTCGCCCCCCTTGATTCAAAATGTTTGGTAGGAACAACTGATGGTAAAACTCGGGAAGAATGTGTCTGGTAAAAAAAAAAACGGTCGTGGCGTATTTACGTCAACATTATTTTTTCCAATATTGTTTTAACACCCGTGACTTGATATGTTATTATGTTAAATTTCGTTTCAGTCCCTACCCAGATATATGCTATTTCTTCTCGGCAGCTATTTTACGCTTGCGCTTACGCTTACGCTTACTTAACTTAGGCTATCTATCAAAACGGTCCTAGTCTCAAAAGAGAAAATGCGTTGAACTCTTATTTTTAATTGCAATACAGGATTTGGGTTTGGGATTTTGGATAAACTTTTGTTTCAATTCAATTCAATTTTATTCAGGTAAAAGACTCATATACAAGTCATTTAACAAACAATTGTACTACCCAAGACACAACTATGTCAAAATAGAATATGTTTTCTTCCAAAGATTAAAGGGGTTGATGCACTTTTTTCAAACACGATTTATTTTAGTGAGAAAATAAATTGCAGATAAACGTATTATATAATTAGAATCTGACTATCTGACTATTATCAATTATCATAGAAATTCTATCAGTTATCACATTATCAATAAAAGTTTTATTAATATTTTATCACAAAAGATATGGTCATGCTCTTTCCAGTTTCAATTTAGTTTTAAAATGTGTTGTCACTGATTTTGAAAATAGTACAATATTCATTTACTCAATTGTATAAAGAAAAGAAAAATTTACATTCAAAGGGATCTTTTAACCCAACGATAGCCCATAAAGCTCCAAAGCTTATTTCCAATGGGGTCCTTTTATGGGTGGTTTAGACGTTGGCAATTATAGGATGCAACATTTTAAGAATGTGGTAAAAACATCCCGTTTGGTAACTCAAATATCGTGTACCTCATGTACGAACAAGAATCTTTTTGATAACCAACAGCGTGTAAGTTACGATTCTGCATTATGTACAATATTATTATTATTATGCTAATTTTAACGAATAAAAGATACTTCTCCCAACTGTAGTAGGAGTCGAACTCTGGGTCATGTCTTAGCATATATGTAAACAATGTCTGCTGCTTCTAGGAGTCGAACTCTGGGTCATGTCTTAGCATATATGTAAACAATGTCTGCTGCTTCTAGGAGTCGAACTCTGGGTCATGTCTTAGCATATATGTAAACAATGTCTGCTGCTTCTTTGTAGGGATGTGTGTAAAGATCGCCTGTAATAATAACGGAATGTGGAACTCGACATTGTGTTCGTGTGACTGCCCAGCTGGTTACTATGGTAATATATACTTTAAAGTCATAACATTTCGTGTACTTTGTTAAGAGTAGCTTGTGAAATACCACATGTACACTATATAAATTTTCTACAAAATAAGAAGTTCTGAAAAAAATAGCATAATTCACATTGATTAGGACGTAACATTATTTGACCTTGTCAAAGAAAATAGAAATTCTATGGTTCGACAAAACGTATACGTGCTTTAATTACCGTTTTGCATTCTGTGAACCTGGAGTTGATTGTGTGCGATCTTTTATAGCGCATACATTGTCGTAATTTTCAATATAACCGATAGGCTTGGACGGCTTAAACGTTTTACAGAATGGTCGATATCGGAGAAATAACATGTGCGATCGGAAACAATATTCGCATTAAATTGACGTTTGAAATAATAAATACAGAAAAGTGGATCCCTTGCAAGCAATGAGAAACAACACGTGGAGATAATAGCAGACTCGGTTTTATTGAATTTATTCATAAGAAGTAATATAAGGTACAACACCACTCGTGCCCACTAGTACCAGCTTAAGAGGTATTCCACTTTTAAGACACATATTGGGCCCGATAATCACAAACGATACGTAAACAATAACACTAATGATTTGTAATTGTCAATTGATTTTGCAAACCATGGCACGTTCATTTTTATTTAAATCTTCACACATTTTTTATAGACTGTGTATAATAGTAAGATATTGTTGGATGGACAAATGTGACATAATTTGACTTTTCTTATCACTATTGCACTTCCATTGATTTTTTTTCGATCTTAAAACTTTTACACAATACGTATAATATTAAGCGATTTGCGACAAGGTTTCTATCATGCATATCCGACTGTTTTAAGTAAGTTATCTACCCCTGAAGTAGCAAATATGACATAATTTGGCATTTTCACCCCCATAACATTTTCATATTTCATCCAATCTTAAAGCTTTTGCACTGAACGTACATTTATTATTCAATTTTACACTGAACATTAAGACCTTAGACAAGTCTTTCAACCAGATATATTCGATTTGTATTTGTATAACGTTTTACGTCATTTTCAATACATGTAATGTTATATAAGACGGTCGAACCGCAAGAATCGACACTTTCCCACTTACAAAAGAGTATGAGAGTGGACCTTTGGAAACGGCCGAACGCGACACATACGAAATATTGCAGTCTCGGTTTGATTGAGACTGTTCATGAACGGTAGTGAAATATGCTAGCTACCACTCACGCACTCTAGCCCCGGGATGAGCAGAACTCAATATTCATAAAATCAATAGTATATAATTTTAACCATCCCGAAGATGGCATGCATTTAACGGTGGACAATTACGTAACGTCGTCTTGGCGTTCTCGTGCAAACTGGTGTAAAAAGGCTTATGTATCACTGAGCACTAAGAACGAAAGAAGGAATGAAAGAAAAATAACAAACATAGAGTTTTTTTTCGTTTAAATCATCACAAAATATGCAATATATAGTTTAATTACCAGTGTTTTTGAGATACCGGAAATATTTCTCTCGGTACAGAAATTGCCCCGATATAAGAACTCATGCTAAAAGCGCTCGTGCTAAAGCACTCGTTCTTATATCGGAGAAATTTCTCTCCCGAGGGATATATTTCCGGTATCTCAAAAACACAGGTTATTAAACTAATGTTACATATTACATATTTTGTGATAATTTAAACATTTAAACGAAAACAAACTATGTTAACTATGTTTGTTATTTTTCTTTCATTCCTTCTTTCGTTCTTAGTGCTCAGTTATACATACGCCTTTTTACACCAGTTTGCACGAGAACGCCAAGACGACGTTTACGTCATACAAACAAAACAAGCTGTGGGAAAGTCAGGAACTAATTATTCAGCTTTTTTGATCATTTTGATACTCCGCGACAGGGATTATTTTTGTAGTGTTGCCGGACTATTTCATTAAAAAATCACAAAACACCGCCATTTTCTTTTTGTAAAAACGTCGATTCAGACCGCAATTATCAATTTTACGCGTACCTAGTTTACAGGAGTGAACACTTTTTGTAAAATGTCAGTTTTGGATTACGTCATCAATACGTAGAATGTGTTTACACGTTGGTAAACGTTGAATCCACCGAGTTTTGGTAGTGGTATCTGATGCAGGGTGTTCACACTGGGATAAACAATTGGAAATATACACAGGTTAACGTAATGAAGGAAACAGTTGACTGTCTTAGAACTCTGCAGGCAAATAACACGTGAGTTCAAATGTGTACATGTACAACTCTTTTTTTCGTCTGTTTATGCAGTGTTTTCTTGAAATTTGCCAAGCACATCGATGGTGTTAATGTTGACAAACTGTGTAAATTGTAAACATAACTGGATCAGCCGTGACAGTTGTTGATTTCATTGAATTATTCATATGATTCTTCTCTCAGAATCATTCTTGTTTGTATAACAAGACCTGTAGCCATAGACCTCTCATTTCTTTTAAAATCATGCAGACTTCCCCACTTTTTAAACTTAACACTGGGATTAATTTATTTTGGTCTATAAACAATTCAGAAGACGTTCTTGATAACATTTTCAATAAAGGTCAAGTTTCATCAATAAGCACTTATGACTTCTCTACACTATATACAACCTTACCACATCACCTTATTTTAAAGACAAGCTACTTTTCTCTTATTCAAAAAACATTCGCTAGAGTAAATACTACATTTTTGGCATGTAATAATATTAAAGCGTTTTTTACTAACGGCAGTTTAGAAAATTATACTATGTGGACTTGCTATGAAGTTTGTGAAGCACTCATCTTCCTATTAGATAATATTTTCGCCAGGTATGGAACCACCGATTATAGACAAATTGTTGGTATCCCTATGGGTACGAACTGTGCACCACTTGTCGCAGATTTGTTTTTATTTTGCTATGAAAGAGATTTCATGTTGAGTCTTTCACCAGATACCCAGGCAGATGTTATTGAAGCTTTTAATGACACCTCTCGGTATCTGGATGACATATTGAACATTGACAACCCTTTCTTTCGAACTATGGTTAATATTATTTATCCTAAAGAACTTCAGCTTAAAAAAGCTAATATATCTGATAATAAAGTTTCTTTTCTTGATTTAGATCTCTCGATTGAAAATGGTGAATTAATTAGCAAAATCTATGACAAGAGAGATGATTTTAATTTTGATATTGTTAATTATCCCCATTTGGATTGGGATGTTCCCCGAGCAACTTCTTATGGGGTGTATGTATCTCAACTTATTCGTTTTTCAAGAGCTTGTACTCGAGTTGAGGACTTTAATATTCGTAATCTTTGTATAACTAAAAAGCTACTCAATCAGGGTTACCGTTACCATAAACTTCGTAAAACCTTTACAAAAGTTTATTATCGTAACCCTGATCTTCTTTCCAAATATAAAAGCTATTTAAAGACTCTTCTGCGACAAGGACTATCACAACCTGACTTCTATGGTGATGTGATTTATAAACTTCGAAAGATTCTTGGTCATGATCACTTTCATTCTATTTTTGTTAAACTTTTTAACAAGTTTAACAAAAATAGAATGAAAGTGATCATGACCAAGAATCTTTCGAAGTTTATATTATAGGGAGGTCAAGTGTAGTTTAAATGTTGGATATACTCAGGTTTAATGAATTCATAAGTCATTCAACTGAAAAAGTGATCATTTGTTTAATAGGCATGTCAAAAATATAATACATACTGGTAATGGCAGTGAGTGAAATGTATAAATTATTGGTGCAATATTAAAAACAGTTAAGTAATACAATAATAACTATTAGCTTTGCATTATTCTAGTAATTAATTAATGATTGCAAACATGCGACTTATGTAGAAAAACTAATGGGACGCTGCAAGTTGTTAGCTTTTAAACAAATCAAGATTGCTGTGTGTCCCTTTAAGGTCCATAATTAATATGTTAATAAAACAATTTACAACCCTATTCTGTTTTTTTTTAAAGTTGTGTCACAGGTTTTGAACATAGTTCAGCATCAACATGTATTCTCCGTTATATGTACACGTAACAGTCAGTTCAATAAAACTATGTACTTCAACATCTCAAATGGAATGATGGGTGTTTTTTTTTATTGAGTATAAAATAAGCAAAACTACTTTTTCACATCACTCTCATTGGCATGGATGACAGCGCTAAATGCATGTGGGAGGAAACCAGCATGCACAGATCCTTGTGAAAAGCTTGAGTTTCAATTAGGGTTGAGAACAAGAACTGTAGATGTAGTTCAAGATAATCCATTCAATTTATTATTTAATACTTGGATCCATTACAGTTGTATAGCATAACCTTGTGATTTGTAAAACTTGATCACTTTTAATAATATACAAAATATGTATTTTATATAGAACCTATACTGAGTACAGGCCAAATAAAATAAAATTAAACCTGTTGTCAATAAAAGTGGGCTAGTATATTTATTTGGTATCAAATATTTACTTGTTATCATTTTTTTACTCCATGAATGAATTATATTTAGACCACAAGAACATTAAATAAAGACAAATCTGACTGGCTGCAGGCTTAAACATATTAAAACAGATTATATTATTTTTTACATCAGAATAACTGATTATTATTTTATTCCAAATAAAAAGTGGAGTCAGCAATGTATTAAGGGAGTTGGTCTGGTTTAATACAGTAAACACAGACCTGTATATTTAATTCGGTCTTAGTCAACATACAATTTATAAAACAAGATTACCAAATGTTTGTTTTTTTAATACTGAGAACGTATGTATTGTTTAAGATCCTTTTCATGCTTTAATACTGTCTCTCAGTTCCACATTTCAAGGTAAGGTTTCCAGGTGTTTTAACTAGATTTATCTAATTATTATTATTTTATTATTTTTTTGGCATTGATGTGAAATGCTTCTCCACCATACAAATAAGTTCTGCTTACAAACCTCTATGAAATCCATCTTGTTTATGTGACCTCCTCCAACCTCACCTCATCCAACCAAGAGTCGCATTTCAGATCAGAATATGTAAGATGCAGGCATCATGTCTCATGTCTCCCTATGAAAAAAAATAATGAAACAGTGTATAAACGCAACTGCCACATTTCCATTTGGATCTGAACATTTCACTGGAATTAAATAATAATTAGGTAGATCTATGTATTCAATTCTTATTTCTATGTACTGTTACTTAGAAACTGTGTTCATCAGGGCTGTTTTCAACAAAATTGGGAAGAGGCTCAGGCCTGTCCATTTTGGGAAAAAAAGACGAGTTTATTTCTCATTTTGGGAAATATGTAAGATTTTACTAAATAAGTAAATATGACAGTACTATGATTTATTTATATTTTCAGCCAACAGTTATTATAATTACTGTTTCTCAGTCAGAACTGACTCCACAGACAAAAACACATTGCAGAATTAATGCTTTTTCTCAAATTCTGAGACACTGCTGCTTTCTGATTGGCAAATATTTCTGCCACAATTGGGAAAAAAACAGTCAAGTTCTCAATTAGGAAAGAGGCCTTTTAGAGGTCTCTGTTGCATAAGGTTAAAAAGCTCTGTTCATGGTACACAGATCACTTTAGCGGAGTCAATCACATAAAATAGAACTGGGATGTAGTGTATATTTTGTTTTTAATTGAAAACCAAGTGTTTCGGTATTTAGCATTTCATTGAACACATTTTAAGTAGGGTTGTAGAGAAAATATGCGGGAGGGAGGTAGAAGAGAAGGGAAGGGGGTTTGGGATAGTGGTGGGGGCAGCAGGGCATTTTTACCAGTTTTGGGGAAGGGGCCTTTTGCTATTAATTGGGGTGGAATCCATAAATGGGGAATGAAATATAAAAAGATCGGACAGGGAAAGTAGCATTCAAGGACGACAGTCAACCACAAAACACAGAAACAAACACGCAAACAGACAAACGAGAAGGCAAAAGTAATAATAAATGCAAACGACATCACAAACACAAAAAGGGTTGGCAATATGGCTACCGCCTTGGAACGGTCAGTGGCAGAGTAGGCCACTGGGGGTTTAAACCGGTTCTAGGGTGCACCAAACCTCACACTTACCCTACTGTAATCCCAATAAAACAGGACAGTGTAAATAAAGAAATCCCCGCCATGATATAATCTCTAACCAACAAGGCAGCATCAATAGGCAATATAAGTAAAACACAAATATGCTCGTGTAAATAATACAAAAAAAAACACAATAGCCTAGCAAGCCACAATGAAGGTACTCAATGACTTGGCAGAAGCCAGAGCAACAAGAGAATAAACCATTAAGGGCACGACAGGAAATATCATAGACAAACATCAAACGCCACCGTCCCAATGGGCTTTAGGTAGGCGTCATCATAGGTACCACAGCCTGTCCTGTCATCGTACAATTAACGAGGAAAGCATAGCGACGAACTGTAAAAGGGTCCACCACCAAGCATGCAGAACGTTGCAAAGTGATAGGGTCATAACCTCTTTTGATAAACCTAGTTCATATAATATTTGCGTCGACAATCCAAATGGCCTTTAAAATACATTTAAAATCATAGTTCGCATTCTAGATTAATTCTGTCCATTTAAAAAAAATGTCCTGGATGTGGGTGGGCGTGCGGGGGTGGGGGGGATGGGGGGGAGTGGGGGTGGGGGGATGGATGGGTCAAAAGGATAATAGCCAATGATACTTTTTTAAAGGGCTCTTCGACCAAAAACAACAATAAAAACACACGTCCTTTCGAACGACGCAGATTAAAAAAATTGTCCGCGTACACCTTTTCACCCTGTGATTATACTATTACAACCATTGTGACGTCACAATTCTGTGTTGGAATGTGGTCTTCGGGGAAACACGGTATTGATTTTTTTGCAATACTTTCAATAAATGTTCACTACAATATATCAGATAATTTCAGAATTTATCTCACACAGAACTGACCGATGTATTGCATGCCGTATTCCATGCCGTGTAACAAAACTACACAAAAACAACGTTCGAAACGCTTGCGTAAAACAGTGACCTAACGTTTTTTTGGGTAGAAAAAAGTACTTTTTTCAAATTTGCTTGACAATTCACATACTGCCAGAGGAAGGATTAAACTCATCATTCATGTTCTTTTTTTTTTCTTGCTGTTAAAATCTTCATACAAATCGAGGTACAAAATAGAAAAATTGAAGTCGATCGATAAACTGCTGACATTTTGCTCTTTCGCATGTTTGTTGACTGAAATAAACACAACATAGACCTAAATTTATTTTTAAAAGTAGGCCAAGAAAATGATGGTTATTTTATAAGAAAATGGCTTGTATAAATTATGTTTTAATTGTAGTGATAAAAATGTGATTCTGAAAGTTTTTTGTATGAAGCACACGGTTGAATAGAGAAATGTGAAATTGTACAGACCTGTAGAGGAAGACTTTTTCTTGACTTTAATGCTTTCGTTTTTTTTCTCGCTATAAGAACATACTGTAATTATCAATTTGATTAAAAGCTAAAATTTCACATAAATTTTCGAAACGTTCGGTAATTTGTAAAAGCCTAGAAATCGTATTTTTAATAAAAAAGAATCGACAAAACACGTAAAAACATGTGTAACAAACGAATTCATGTATTTGTTTATGTGTGTCATCGTTGTACATTGTCAGTTGAATACAGTTTACATCACTGGTGTCATTTTGACCGCCATCCTGAAATCTGCTCAAAACGCAGTTTGTTTACGTTTTTTGCGCGTGACGTTTTAAAGTAAATATCCCTCTACGGCGGCTTGGCGCGACCACAGAAGTGGAACCGGAACTCTTCGTTAATTTCCGTAATCGGTATTTCCTAGTGGCGGAATCTGACGACGATTTCCGTAAAACAATCTGAACGTCATTTGGCGTTCCCGCCACTGACGGAAAAGGCCGAGCAATGTTCCGTACTGCGAAATATCTCCCCAGTCGTACTGCGAAATATCTCCCACTGGGGAGATATTTCGCAGTTCGTAGTAGAGCAAACGAGTAAATATAGCTTTTCTATTTCCAGTATTTCCTATACAAATCACAGACAAATATGTAATATATAGAGATCTTTTCTTCCCCCATGTCCAGGGGCGAGTCGAGCTCCCAGTGGAAAGGACATTTACACTATAGCACTTGCGATTGTCATAATATCTAAGAAGACATTTACACTGTAACATAATGTGTATAATAAGATCTTAAAAAGGTTTTTCCAACTAGGCGTATGCTATGATATAAAAATTATTTAAATGCCAGTACTGCAATGAGAACAATTGTGTAATTTAGCCATGTTGCCACTATAGCACTTTTAGATTACAACTTATCTTAACAAAATTATTGCAGCATTTTTATACTATGTTTGTCTTTAAGTAATAATTCAGTGACAACATTTTAATGCTGTAGCGTTCATAATACCTTCAGAGTTTTACAATTTGTGACCTTGGAGATAAATTTAAGCTCTAGTAGCCCTGCCCATACCTAGCAGACATTTTTAGCCACTGGCCCTACTGTACCTCTTGTTTAAAGCGGAAGCCTTAGAAAAAGTGTCGTTTTTCATATATTCAGTGCTTGCTCACATGCTTATTTTTTAAATTTTACTTAATTTATCTTTGATTTTTTAAATATTTCAGGTCAGACGTGTTCAAGTAAATGTGACAAGTACTGCTTTAACGGCGTAGTAATAGACGAAACAACGTGCACTTGTCCGTGTGACGTCAACGTGAAGTATGGAGACAACTGCCGCTGCCAGGAACCATTCACTGGCAAAGACTGTACGTCGTGCCAGATACCAGAACATTCTCTAGAGAATAATTGCAGGATACCATGCATAGCTGGATGCGGAGGTCTTGATTGCACTGGTACGTAATGGGGATAATGCAAATGTTGGAAAAGAGGTCAACAATCCCAATTTATACCCCCTATTTTTGGAGTGATGCATACTTTCCTTCTATTTTTCTTTGTGATTTTTTTTAATGCGTGTTTTTCTTTGAATACGTTCTAGAATGCTACATTTTCTGTCCTGTTTGACTATTATACCTATTTGCCATTTTTGTAAGTATTCGGTAGTTTGCATGAACTCCATCAAAACACACTCTTCATATTCGTCTAATATAGCTTCCGATCCACGGAATATGTGAAAATTTCAATCCCGCATTTTAAGACATTATTTGAAAGTAAAATACTTTATACTTTATTTGATTATGTGGTATAAATGATAGATCTAAAACTAAGTATAAAAGTCGAACAGGAAATGCAGCTTTCACAGAACACAGTAAACCCAAAAACAGGCAAAAAGACAAACATGAATGGCAATGTTAACAAAGAATAAAAGCATATGACGTCGCAAACACAAACAGGGTAAACAATAGGGCTACCGCATTTGACGGTCAGTGGCAAAAAAGGCCGCTTGGGGTTTAAACCAAACCTCACATTTACCCTACTGTTATCCCAATAAAACGGACAGTGTAAATAAAGAAATCCCCGCCATGAACTATTCTCTAACCAACAAGGCAGCATTAATAGGCAATATAAGTAAGTCACAAAGGTGCTCGTGTATATATACATATAAAAACACAACAGCCTAGAAAGCCACACAGAAGGTACTCAATGACTTGGCAGAAGCCAGAGCAACAAGATAATAAACCACTGAGGGCACGACAAGACAAGATTGCAGACAAACATCAAACGTCACCGTCCTTTTGGGCTTTAGGTATCGTCGTCATCATAGGGTTCACAGCCTATCCGGTGATCGTACAATTAAAGAGTAAAGCATAGTGGCGAACCGAAAATGGGTCCACAATCAAGCATGCAGTGCGTTGCAAAATCCTCTTTTGATAAACGCTTTAACACGTTAAACAAAGGCAGTATGAACGTGAAATACTACTTTATTCATGTTTATTTGCATGCACAGTCAAATTAAAACTACAATAAGTAAATATATGTACAATAATACAATATAAGTAAAACACAAAGAGGCTCGTGTATATATAAATACAAAAACACAATAGCCTAGAAAGTCACAAAGAAGGTACTCATTGACTTGGCAGACTCAAGAGCAACAATATAATAAACCATTGAGTGCACGACAAGATTGCAGAAAAACATCAAACGTCACCGTCCTTTTAGGCTTTCCGTAGAAGTCATCATAGGGTCCACAGCCTGCCCGGTCATCGCACAATTAAAGAGGAAAACATAGTGGCGATAATGCAATAATTGACAGAGTATTAGACAGATCATCAGATTTGATTCTGAAGTAAATATTGTATAAAATGATGCGTAAATACTTTTATAATGGGGTCTGAACTCCGTTGTATTAGCTACCGTTTCTAATGGAGTATTTTCTTTTTCAAAATAAATATCGGTAAACTCACATAAAATGCACGTTAAACGTATAATGTAAGAGCGGGGCTCATTTCCAGGTATATCCATACGCTGTATTGTTTGTGTTGAGCGGGGCTCATTTCCAGGTATATCCATACGCTGTATTGTTTGTGTTGAGCGGGGCTCATTTCCAGGTATATCCATACGCTGTATTGTTTGTGTTGAGCGGGGCCCATTTCCAGGTATATCCATACGCTGTATTGTTTGTGTTGAGCGGGGCTCATTTCCAGGTATATCCATACGCTGTATTGTTTGTGTTGAGCGGGGCCCATTTCCAGGTATATCCATACGCTGTATTGTTTGTGTTGAGCGGGGCTCATTTCCAGGTATATCCATACGCTGTATTGTTTGTGTTGAGCGGAGCTCATTTCCAGGTATATCCATACCCAGGTATATCCATACGCTGTATTGTTTGTGTCCAGGTATATCCATACGCTGTATTGTTTGTGTTATTCTTCATATTATTCTTCATGCATATATTAGTGAAACATTCCGACGCGGTGACCATGTTTTGATCTGAGAACATGTTGGTCATCAATATATTGTTGTTTTATAACCTGTTAATTTCATGATATTACCATATTTGGAATAAGGTACCGACCATTTATCTTCTGGTGTGTGTGTGTGTGTGTTTGTGTGTGTGTGTGTTGGGTGTTGGGGAAGTGGAATTGGGTGGGGATGGTGGTGGTGGTGGGGTGGGGGTGGGGGGGGGGGAGGTGTGTGGTCGCATTGTTGAAAAAAATATCTTGGCTCTGACTTCAGGGGAAAAAATTAAACACTCCCTCAAATTGTTGAAAAAAAACATCCTGCCTTCTTTCAGATTCGTGGAAAAAATATCTGACTGTGAGTCCGATTAGAGGAAAAACATATCTGGTTCCCTCTTCAGTCTATGCTAAATGTAGATCTACTCCATCGGCCACTGAATTCAACATGGAGATGTTTAACCACAATCTGGCTATATCCACAATTTCTGCTCTGAAGTTCATCGAAATCTCGAATTGAAATGAGTTTAGGAGACAGTGATAGTATTCATGGTTGTAATACATGTGATGTACATAGATCATGCTAGTAATACATGTGGTATACATTAGTCATGGTAATTATAAATGTGATAAATGTGGTATACATTGGCCATGGTGGTTACAGTAAGTGTGTTGTATAAAGTGTTATAAAGTGGTCATGTTAGTAATTTGGTATACATTAGTATTGAATGTGATATTCACATAAAAGTCATGGTTATAATTAATGTGGTATACATAAGTCATGGTTTAATAAGGCCATTGGGTTTTGATAATTCGATTTACGAACCCTCCTACGACAAAATGAAATTAGATATTTTATTTTTCCGTAGGAAATTTGATAGTTTATTGTTTTTGTTTTGTTTACCTCCTCCCAGATTTTAATAGAACATTTCATTAGGGGAGAAAAAAAAATGGAAAAGCAATTTATTTATTTTTTGTTGGAAAGGATTCCAACAAAAAATAAATAAATTGCTTTTCCATTTTTTTTTCTCCCCTTCTACAGCAATTATCTGTCTTGATTGTTCGTAAAACGAATATAAAATCATAATGGCCTAAATGTGATATACATTGGTCATGGTAGTATGTAAATATTGCAATCCTGTGAGGGTGACAGTGAATATTTGTCAACCTTCTGAGGCAATTTATTGTATAATACTGAATAATATGGTTGTAAAAGGTATTCGGTTCTGCTGGGGTGACATTACAAAAAAGACTACCATTCAGTGACGTCACTCCATGGAGACATACAAACGATATGAGATGTTACAAAAATGCGGAAATACCAGTCTATGGAAATTTAACATGGGTGTTTGACATCTGGTATATTATTAATAAATGTGGTATGCAGTGGTCATGGTAGAAATAAATGTGATATACAGTGGTCGTGGTAGTAATACATGTGGTATACATAGCTCATGGTAGTAATACATGGAGTATTACTATAAAAAGAGAGTATGATAATGGACCTTTGGAAACGGCCGAGCACAACACATACGAAATATTGCAGTCTCGGTTTGATTGAGACTGTTCATGAGCGGTAGTGAAATATGCTAGCTACTGCTCACGCCCTCTAGCCCCGGGTTGAGCAGAACTCAATATTCATAAAATCAATAGTACAACATTTTAACAATCCCGAAGATGGCATGCATATGGTGGTGGACATGGGGTATACTGCTTCCCCATGTCGTACGGTGTATGTTCCCAGTATCTAATACAATTAAATGCCCCGAAGAGCGAAATAAACATGATGGAATTTAGTTGGGAGCACCGGTTATGAAGCCTGCATATAAAAAGCAGACAACATATCCTATGAGTGGTTAAACAATACCCAGCGCCTTTTATCGGCCGGAGGAGTGGAACCACCGAATCAAAAATTAATTCAGAAAACAAAAGTAATTGAAAATGTACCACCGATAACTAAATATAAGAATCGGGCTCAGCGATCTCCGAAGATCGAATGAATAACAGTACTGATTGCAAGCGCGGGGAGACGTTTTACTGCCGCCACACTGCACAAGCAACGCCACTGTGCTATAAAAATAAGAGTATGATAATGGACCTTTGGAAACGGCCGAGCACGACACATACGAAATATTTCAGTCTCGGTTTGATTGAGACTGTTCATGTACAGTAGTGAAATATGCTAGCTACCGCTCACGCCTTCTAGCATGTTGGTGCTAAGGTTTGAAAGTAGTAGCCAAAGTTTATGAAAATATACTCAAAATTTAATAAAATATTCCAGCTAAATGCAAAATGCAAAAACATACAACCTGTTAATATCATTTCTGAATATTTAGTAGTAATCATTGACTATTTTGGCTACTGCTTGAGCTAATATTAAGTGGTCAGGGTAGTAATAAATGGGGTATTCAGTGGTCATGGTAGTAATACATGTGGTATTCAGTGGTAATGGTAGTAATACAAATGGTATTTAGCCTTAGTAGTCATGGTAGTATTAAATGTGATATACAGTGGTCTTAGTAGTAACGCATGTGATATACAGTGGTCTTGGTAGTAATGCATGTGATATACAGTGGTCTTGGTAGTAATGCATGTGATATACAGTGGTCATGGTAGTAGACAATGTGGTATAGAGTGGCCATGGTAGTAATACATGTGATGTACTTTGGATATGTTAGTAATCAATGTGGTATACAGTGGTCATGGTGGTAATAAATCTGGTATGCAGTGGTCATGATAGTATAACAATACAAAGGTCCTGGTACTTGTGCGATGGACTTTGTGAATCTCATCAACATGTAAGTGGACTTAAGAATCAGCTTCAGCCTCATGCAATGCCAGGTTTCAGACAAAGTTATGCGATATATGCAAGTGTCAATAAGAATGGTATGGAACATTGTAGACATGCCCAGTACAAGACAAGCCCCCCACATCACGAAACAAAACATCCAATCGGTACATTATTTAGAAGAGAAAAAGGTGACTCACACAGAAAGCAGACAAGGACAAGCATAACTAAAGATTAAAACCATTGAGCATTTTGAGTTTCATCCACCAAATTAGGTAGTATATTCATGAGAGATCCATATTAAACATGAGCTGTCGAAAGGACAGCATCCTGGACTATTCGAAGTCAATTTTAAACAAGCCCACTGACACTAGATGTCGTCTCGCCAACCATAGTGCCAGTTCATTAAGTGGTGGTGAGGTGAGGGTATTGGGGTGGGATATTGGGTGGTCAGTAAACATATACACCAAATATCAAAGCAAGACCTTCAATACCCCAGAAGGAATATGAGCTTAAAGAGGGTGGGGAGGGGAAGTGAAGTGTAACTGAACAGGAAAAAACAGAAATAATACAATAATTTCATTGGGGGAGTCTAAGGTGGTGATTATAGAGAAACCAAAAGGAAAGGAATAACTACTTATGTATTTATCTGGGGTGATGGTGGTGGTGGTGCAGGAGTGGGGAAGGTGTGGGGTTTATAGGGCTAATGCAATTTACAAGCTTGCCATTGTTTCATTGATGTATGCAATGAGTTTCATTGAAATATATGAAGCTGCTTAAAAGTTTCAAAGAAATTATTATCTGGCTAAAATGAAATATAAAGTTATGAAACATGTTTCTGTAAGTGTCCTTGATGATTTTAATGACATTTGTCCAGCTTCTTTGAAGTTTCAGAGATATATGGCGAGTGGGTGTTAAAATAAATGGACTTGCCAACAAATAAAATAAATTCTAAGTCGAAAAGGGGCGATACCTTGTCTAAAATACAATACACAGTTATGAACATCAATCTCTGAGAGTCCTTGATCCTACTGAAAATCGATGTGAAGTTTATGTATGACATGTAGCTATTGAAATACTGCCACAAATATGTATCCAGAAAAAGGGCCATACATTTGCTTAAATGAAATACAGATTTATGGAACCATAGTGCCAATGATATTCCAAGCTTCACTACCGTTCATTAACCGAGACTGCAATATTTCATATGTGTTGTGTTCGGCCGTTTACAAAGGTCCACTCTCATACTCTTTTACTGAAGTTTTGTTGATGTATATTGTTAAAATACATGGACTTGTCAAAAACAACTTTAACCAGAAATTCAAAGTAAGAAAAGGGCCATACTTCGTTGAGTAGATCTACAACAGCTCTTCTTGTTCTATGAATGGTAGTGCTTAAAAAAAAGAGAGAAAAAAAATGAAATATATATATATTCGGACTTTCAAGTTGACGAAAAAAAGAATTTGGCCAGAGTACTAGGAGAGATAAAAATCCCGGCTTTAAAGAAATACAAGACAAAATATTCCGGCTGAAAAGGAAATTCCAGTCACCCCACCACCCACCCACCAAGAAAATAAAATGGTCGGTCCATAACATCGGATGACTTGATGCACTGTTCGTTATTATAACGGGAACCAGATCGTTCTGCTAAAAGAAAATATCATTACGTACTCCTTAGGTTAGTGAAAAATTCAAATATATGATTAAATATGGTTTAAAAGTGCATTGGTCTTCATTTCATAAGCACACTTATAAAACAGATTAAATTAAATTATTCAAATCGGTTCAAAAGAATAAAACAGATAAACGAAAGTAGGCAGGAAACGAAATGTAGCAATCACAGGACACAGTCCACCAAAACAAAAAGTAGAAGGAAAAATAAAACGAAAGTATGAGACACGTCAAACACAAACGGCTTGCCAATAGAGGTACCGACTTGGAAGGTTCAGCTGGAAATCGGCAGGTGTATGTGTGTGTATGTTTAACCTCATTATTACCATATTGTCATCCCGATGAAACGGGACAGTGTAATGAATTAACTACCTATTCCCAACTCAACTTATTTCCAAGCGTAAGTTGTTAAATGTTAAATATGACGTACATAATAACATGCGTTCCATTTTATTAAATACACTAGATCAATCCATATGTTAAACTTTATATGTAATCCTAGAAAAGGCCATACATTTGCAAAAGTCGCGGATTTAAAAGCATCTTTCTGTATATCTTAATGACATCATCTCGATTCATCTACCTATTGTGTTAACGCTCAGATTTGATTTGTTATTTAAACAAGACGCGATTCTTTTTTAAGTGTTACCTGATCAAATGCAGTCAGAATTATAGAAAGTGCTTTTACCTTAATTGAAGATTTTGTTTACATACAATACAAAAGCTAGAATTCATACAAACTAAAAAGTAAACAAGTTATTATCGTGGAAATGTGAACTGTATGTTTTTTCCCTTAAACATTATCATTTAGAAAATCGTGACGGTTTTATATAGCATATTAACAAATATATGCCATCATATAGCTCGTTTTTCTACAAAATAAACATGTTTTGAGAAATATTATAGAGGGATATATTTGTCAGTCAATTACTTGTTATTTGAAGTTTTTTTAATTGCACTTTTGATAGGTTCACGCGGTACATCATAATTACGAGTTGATATTTGATACGAAGCCATTAGCCGCAAGCCGTGGAGACAACTTTTGGCATTGTTAGTTTTAATTTTGCCACTTAATATTTCACTATTTGTTGAAATGCTAAAATTTCCAGGCAACTAGACACCTCTACGTGCATACTGTAATTTGTTGTAGTGGATGTCCATATTTGATGTAATGCTGATTATCGTTTTTGTGTGGTGATAGTGGGAGCATACATTCATTTCCCCACAGATAGACTATATTAGCTGAGCAAAAACCAGACAAAGTTATGCAATGGTGCATAATCGTCCGTAGTCGGTTTTGGCGTGTCTGTATGTCCATCTGTCCCTCATCCGAAAGCTTATTATTTTTACGCGATATATTTTGATGTAAAACTTTGTTCTGTTAAGATATTGTTTAGCATAAATATATGATTGGGTTAGAGAGTTACTGCCCCGATAATTTATAAACATCTTGTTTACGCGATACTCGAAGATAGTCTGTTTGTGATAATTTTCTGAAATTAAGTCTTTCACCAGATACCAAGGCAGATGTTATTGAAACCATTAATGAAATCTCTCGATATCTGATGACATATTGACCACTGACAACCCTTTCTTTTCTACTATGGTTATTAATATATATCCTAAAGAACTTCAATTTAAGGTCCATTATCATACTCTTTTTTAACAAAGCTAATATTTTTGATACTAACGCTTCTTTTCTCGATTTACATCTCTCTATTGAAAATGGTGAAGTAATTAGCAAAATCTATGACAAGAGAGATGATTTTAATTTTGATATTGTTAATTATCCCCATTTAGCTGGGCATGTTCCCCGAGCAACGTCTTATGGGGTCTATGTGTCTCAACTTATTCGTTTTTCTGGAGCTTGTACTCAAGTTGAGGACTTTAATATTCGTAATCGTTGTATAACTAAAAAGCTCCTCCATCCAGGCTACCGTTACCATAAACTTCGAAAAACCTTTGCAAAATTTTATTATCGTAACCCTGATTTTCTTTCCAAATATAAAAGTAATTTAAGAACTCTTCTGCGATAAGGACCCTGACTTCTATGGTGATGTGATTTACAAACTTCATAAGATCCTTGGTCATGATCACTTTCATTCTGTCTTTGTTTAACTTGTTAAAAGGTTTATCAAACGAGGTTATGACCCTATCATTTTGCAACGCACTGCATGCTTGGTTGTGGACCCATTTACAGTTCGCCACTATGCTTTCCTCTTTAATTGTGCGATGACCGGACAGGCTGTGGACCCTATGATGACGCCGATACAGAAAGCCCAAAAGAACGGTTTGATGTTTGTCTGCAGTCTTGTCTTTTTGTGCCCTCAATGGTTTATTCTCTTGTTGCTCTAGCTTCTGCCAAGTCATTCAGTACCTTCTTTGTGGCTTTCTAGGCTATTGTCTTTTTGTATTTATATATACACGAGCATCTTTGTGTTTTACTTATATTGCCTATTAATCTGCCTCGTTGGTTAGAGAATAGTTCATGGCGGGGATTTCTTTATTTACCCTGTCCCGTTTTATTGTGTTGACATTAGGGTAAGTGTGAGGTTTGGTGCACCCTAGAATCTGGTTTAAACCCACCAGCGGCCTTTTTTGCCACTGACCGGTCCAAGGCGGTAGCCCTATTATCAACCCTTTTGTGTTTGTAATGTCTTATTTGACCTTTTATTCATCTTTAAAATTGTTCTTTGTTTCTGTGTGTGTTTGTGGTTGACTGTCGTCCTTGAATGCTGCTTTTCTTGTTCTATTGTTATATCTATATTGACTTGTCGTGCCCTCAATGGGTTATTCTGTTGATGTTCTGGCTTCTGCCAAGTCAGTGAGTACCTTCGTTGTGACTTCCAGGCTATTGTTTTTTTTGTATTTATGTATAAACGAGCATCTTTGTGTTTTACTTATATTGACTACTAATGCTGCCTTGTTGATTTGAGAATAGTTCATGGCGGGGATTTATTTATTTACACTGTGCCGTTGTATTGGGATGAAGTAGGGTAAGTGTGACGTTTGGTGCACCCTAGAGCATTGTTTAAACCCCCAGAGGCATTTCCTTACTGTTCCAAAGCGCTAGCCCTATTGTCAACCATTTTCGTGTTTGTGACGTCATATGCCTTTATTCTTTTTTTTAACTTTTCCATTCATGTTGGTCCTTTTGCGTGTTTTTCGGTTTACTGTGTTCTGTAGAAGCTGCATTTCTTGTGCGACTTTTATACTTATCTTGTCAATAAGACTTTAGATAAGTTAGACATGAACCAAAACTAAGCATGCCCTACCCAGATATTGACATTGATTATGTCGAACTAAGCGAATTATATTTTGTAAACTTGATACTTTCTTTGAATAATTTTCGGATTTTTACCTAATATAATTGACGTTTTGTTCTCTTTTACCACATCTTCTCTGATACCGGTTTACAGATAATACTCGTCAATGGTGCTGGTTATTTCGCATCTGATTAAGAGAACACACGAACGTGACCTCCTATTTGTTGTTAAATGGTTACAAGCTGAGCGTTCTGATGCCCACGTGGACACTTATTTTAAATTTTAGATCCATGTGCTGATGCTGATTTTGTGGATTGTGAACAAAAAAAGATTGAGGGCAAATGTTCATTTGCCAAGATAGAGAGACAATGCCAGTTAACATGCGGATACTGTAGTATGTATTGTATTTGTTATAAATCTCCGATCCATTTTTGTAGGTAGCATATTGTCGACGCTTTATCCATTGGTCCTTTCGTCAAACTTATTGACCGATCTGTATCTACTGAATCATATAATGTTCATTGGATTGAAATTAAATGTAGTTACCATCGTCTGTCAGAGTGTGACATCTCAAATGTGATAACTTTCCTGCAAGGTCAGTGACACATGTTAAGGTTAAACACTTTTATACCTACGTATATGTTATGTTTTGTTTTTCTGATATTCATGAACCGTGTCACATATATGGTTACACTCAGGTGACTGTATGCTCTTTTTCTTGCGTTTTAAATGTTTGGCTCTCGCTGGAAGGTCAATTTACAGGTCAATTAAAAGGCAAGATAGGACATCACAAACGTAAAAGGGCTGACAATAGGGCTACGGCCTTGGAACGTTCTGTTCATAAGGAGCAAAGGGACCTATAACTTTTTTTTATCATACTACCAAACGACGTTTTTATCATCGATAACACATATCACACGTAAATAATTAATGTAGTATAATTAACTTTGCGACAATATTAGGGATATGGCTAATTTTGTAAAAAATAAAAAATATTGGGATGTGTAATATTTTGTGAAATACTAAAGTAGGTATGAATTATTGACAAGTAGATATAAAAATCGAAAAAGGAAAATAGCATTCAAGGACAAAAGTCAACCTCAAACACACAAAGAAACAAAGAACAACTATATATAAAGATGACTAAAAGGCAAGATAAGTTATCACAAACACACAAGGGCTGACAATAGGCTACCGACTTGGAACGGTCAGTGGCACAAAAGGCCGCTTAGAACCTGGTTTAAACCAGGTTCGAGAGTGCATTAAAGCCCCAACTATTAAGCAAAACTGAAAGATTCTTAGAAATAAATATAGTTTCACTTGCTTTGAAATGCTTTGTTTAATAATGTTACGTCTTTAAGTCACATTTTCAAGGTATTACTGTAGATATCAATAACTCAGTAGCAATTGAATATCAGAGTTTATTGATAGATGTTCTTTACAAAAAACAAGTATAATGGATTTAGAGAACAATTTGGATTAACAAGATTGTGATTACGTGTGATTTACGAGATTCTTAAAGTAGTTGTGGTGGGATGGTAGAGGTGGCGGATGGGGGATGGGTGGGTGGCATGTATTAATTTGATCCCATTCAATTTCAAAATGAAAACATTTTGTGTTGTTTTACTTGCTTTGTAAGTATTTCATATTTTACAGCGCCATCTGCTAATCCAGTGACATGTCCAGGGTAACAACGGTGTCCACTAATGAAGACCAATTGGACAAAGTGAACGATTCAGAAAATTTATTCTGTTGCGACACACACATCGGTTATACAAAAATTGTATAATAATCGCTTAAAAAAAACGGGTTTTTATGTTGTTGTTTTCTAATATTGCTTTCCTATTGAATATAATTTGAGAGACATTTTGTACACATCTTCTCCTCGATAACAAATTGGTGGGAACAATTAGTATGTGTGTCTGCTATTTAACACAATTGAACCAATGTAGGATCTTTTTGTGGAACTTTTAAAGAAAGGTGAGTGTTAACATACCGTTTGATTGCAAACAACCCGTCTGTTGTATTACAAACAACCGTCAGATGTATCACAAACAACCGTCAGTTATATTACAAACAACCGTCAATTGTATTACAAACAACCGTCAGTTGTATTACAAACAACCGTCAATCTCAAACTCACATTGGGGTCAAAGTGCAATGCGTTGCAAAATGATAGAATCATAACCTATTTTGATAAACGTTAAACAAGTTTAACAAAAAATTATGAATAATAAGCCGAATAATCTCCTCACTATGTACTGGATTCAAAAACTTCACAAACATCTACAAAAATCACGTTTTATTTTAATTCATGTACCACCACTAATGTGTCAAAACTGTTGACTCCTGACATTCTGCGATTAAATAACATGTGGTAAAATATTGCGTTTCAGTTATCGAAGTAAACTTCAGCAAAGTGTTATCGCCGCAACGAAAACCTGCTGGAGAAGTACAACTCCACCATAAAAACATTTCTGCGACTAGGAATATCACAATCTTTATTCGATGGAGATGTGATAAACTTCGGAAAGTAAAGGGGTCTGGCGGATTTCCTGACCACTTTACACAATGAATCAGGATATTCGTCAGAAAAAGATACGACCTTTTAGTATTCAAATGAACTTCATGCTTGCCGATTGACCCCTCCTCAGTCAGTCACTGCGCTTCATCTATCTCTTGTGCGATGACCGGACAACCTCTTGGGACAGCATTAATGCACCTTCTGAAACCCTTCAATTGAGGTTAGTGCATGAACGTTCGTCCCTCGAGTTTTCTGGTCGTACCCTTGATTGGGTTACACGTTGGCAGCGACTGCTGTCGTCGTTCAGTACAATTCTGGATACATCCTGAGGTGTTTCGAATTATGTTCTGTTTTATATATATTGTTTACAATAACATATACATGTAAGGTTTCCTAATTTTTCTGGATGTGGACTTTATTGTTAGAGATTTCCTTTTGACGAGTCCTGTTCATTGTACAGTTAGTTTTCTTTTAGTTTGTGGTATAGTGCGGATCTCCGATACGATTGTGTTTGGTTGCTATGATTTCTATAGGACCATTTTTCTCATTTTTGAGCAAGGATCTTACGAAGTTTGTAAATAATGATTTTAATGCATGTAGTGCTCAGATCGCAAAATCCATTGAGGATTTTATTATATAATGATGTCGTAGAGAACATGCCGTCTGGAACTCACTTTCTACTTGGAAAAGGTAAATTTTAAAAATTATAGATACCCGTATTAACTTTTACAATGCTAATCCCTCTTTATTTCGTCGGAGACGTAGCTTTTCGTTTCGTAATTTAAAATCGGGAATTCAAGAATGTCATAATAAATCTATTTTAGTTCCTGCTGACAAAAATGTTATCTCTGAAACTCGGGAGCACTAATTCGTATACTCCAGTTCAATGTTTCTGTTCACATATCACTCGGTGCACCTCTTTCAAGACTGGGGTAGACGAAAAGCAAAACAAACGTCCAACTATGTACTGGATTCCTAAATTACACAAGCAGCCTTATACAATCTGTTTTATTTCTACTTC
Source organism: Cyrtodaria siliqua (assembly GCA_037043455.1). Lineage (NCBI taxonomy): Eukaryota > Metazoa > Mollusca > Bivalvia > Adapedonta > Hiatellidae > Cyrtodaria > Cyrtodaria siliqua. Next base: position 118,213 of record JAWPHD010005893.1, on the reverse strand, counting down.
TAGTGCCTGCATCACTGTAGGGGGCACTCCACAGTTTAATGTACATTTCTCAATCATCAAACACATGACAAGCTCTTAGCCTGAATCCTTGAGCAAAAATAAATCACATCATCATTGTGTCATACATTTCTTAGAAGACAATAAAATTACCCATGTTTCCATACCAAATAAAAGTATCAAAAAGCATTTTCTGTACAACTTTAGTCCCATTTCTTTAAGATTACCCCACCCCTTAAAACATGCTAAAAATGCAATTTTAGCAATATTTCAAAAGTCAATAAATAAAAATAAATTTTTTTCCTACACATATCAGGGTCATGTCTGCACTCATAATGCTCTTGCATATCAGGAAATGCTAAATTTTACATACCTAGTCCGGCATTTTAAAAAGTTATTCCACGCTGATCTCCTCGTCAGTGAAAATCAGCCATTTTAACTACTTTTAGGAAGTTTTTGATTGGTTCACATTTTTCTATTTATAGCCTCCAAAAAACCCAAAGAATGCATATTCCAATACACCAAAATAAACTTAGAAGTAATCAAAACTGAAAAAAACATCAAACATGTGCTTCATAATTATTATAAAGACCATCCATGGACCTAAAAGATGCTTAGTTGATTTCTTTCTGATTTACACCATGGACATTCATGCGAAACTGAGGAGTGCCCCCTATACGTAGATATACAAGTCGAACAGGAAATGTAGAATTCAAGGACCACAGTCAACCACCAACACACACAAAAACAAACAATAACTACACAGATGAATAAAGTGCAAGATATGACATCACAAACACAAAAAAATGTACAATAGGGCAAGCGCCTTGGAACCGTTAGTGGAAAAACAGGCCGCTAGGGTTTAAACCAGGTTCTAGGGTGCACTCTTACCGTATTGCCATCCCAATAAACGGGACAGTGTAAATAAAGATATCACCCCGGGTTAAATTCTCTAGAAACAAGGCAGTTTTAATTGGCAATATAAGTAAAGCACACGAATGATCATATAAGCATATATATATATTATATATAGTAGAGAAAATCATACATTGAACAGAACACCTTTCACAAACACTGGATCCAGGAAGGATACTAAATGATAGAGTAATTTTGTTAAAATAATGTGGAAAATTATCATATACAATGCTATAAACAAATAAAAAAGCTCTTAGCCATCCAAAATAGATACTCTAGCGCTTTCGGCTTTACGCCTTCTTCAACGTACAGAGACATACTACATTTACAAAAAAATCATCTAAACAACGATTGCAATGAAAACAAATCTAGAAAAAAGTTACAAATGATCATTAAGATATGATTAAAATGTACCGATATTGCAAGAAAATGCAAAAGCGACCCATTTAGATTTATAATAAATAAATAATAAATAATAGCGTACGCTATAAATTGGAAGCAACACATATTCAGACATCGAACGTCGTGAACGTCAGAAGTTGTTTACTTTCAAAAAACGGAAATGACGTCGTCAGTTATGACGTCGTATAAGTAAAACGCTGACATTTTAAAACTAAAAACGCTGACATTTTAAATTGACGTTACCCTAACGTTACAGTGTTTCGACATGTTCACTATTTTTCCATAAAAACTCCTACATTCAATTTATTATGGAGTGTAATTATTTAAACAACTACCTATATAAGTTGTTATATTATAATATTTTTAGACAAATGTTGCATAAAGAAATTGTTAAAACGACTTTAATTGAATGACCTTAATGGAAATGTTCAGTAAATTTATTTAGTTACAATTCAAACGTATATAAACTGTTGTTTTTCAAAAATTAAACGACGAGCACGTTGATATTTGCAAACTATTCTTAAAACGAATATCTTTACAAAAAGTGTTAAAAGTTGTTAAATCTGCTTTCCATACACGTATCGAACATTAAGCTAGAATATATGTTTTTTATTAAATTATTAAATATGAGGTGTATAATTTTGATATCACTTTAAGTATTTCACAGTTATCCGGCAGGTAAGTTATTGTTACAGGAGATGCAGATGTCATCCCCTTTGTTTATTCCAAACGGTTGAATAATATTGAGTCTACGGATCCAATAAGATTCACGTGATTTTATTTTCGAGTGTGATCTGACCAATGACCAATTGGGGCTGTGGTCTATGCAGCAAAGGGATACATCCGAGAAAACAAGTCCTGTAGAGCAGAGATGTTCTGCGACTGGCGACATGGCAAAAGAGGTTATGACTCTATTATTTTGCAACGCACTGCTTGCTTGGTGGTGGACCCATTTACAGTTCGCCACTATGCTTTCATCTTTAATTGTGCGATGACCGGAAAGGATGTGGACTCTATGATGACGTCTAAAGCCCAAAAGGACGGTGACGTTTGATGTTTGTCTGCAGTCTGATCTTTCGTGACCTCAATGGTTTATTCTATTGTTGCTCTGGCTTCTGCCAAGTCACTGAGTACCTTCTTTGCTTTCTAGGCTATTGTTTTTTGTATTTATATATACACGAGCATCTTTGTGTTTTATTATATTGCGTATTAATATTGCCTTGTTGGTTAGAGAATAGTTAATGGCGGGGATTTCTTTATTTACACTGTCCCGTTTTATTAGGTTGACAGTAGGGTAAGTGTGAGAGTGCACCTTAGCACCTGGTATAAACCCCCCAGCGACCCTTTTTACCACTGACCTTCCCAAGGCGGTAGCCCTATTGCCAACACGTTTGTGTTTTTGATGTCTTACTTGGCCTTTTATTCATCTTTAAATTTGTTTTTAGGTGTGTTTGTGGTTGACTATCGTCCTTGAGTGCTGATTTTCTTTTTCGACTTTTATATCTATATTTACATACATGGTATAAACGACCTTATGCCGTATTTAAACAAATTAGTATAATTTCCTTTGGTTTAGAGGTACTTTTGTTTGACCTACGTACTGTTTTTGACATTGCTTGCATGTCATCAGATAAATGACATTTTTGGTTTTGCAGTTGGCATGACATTTTATATTGTCTATGGCGCCAGCCGTTGATTGTTTAAAAGTGTGCGTGATAGGCATGAGTTTGCATGTCTGGCATCTAGGGACTTGACTGTCCAACTGACGTGTCAGTGGGATTTCGTTTTTAATTTTGCTCGTACCAGTATGTCCCGCAGACTTTTGAGTTTTCTGTAGGCAATGATTGGTTTCTCTGAAAATAGTTTTTTGTGCCGATCGAATGATTCTTCGACTGGCCATTAAAATCCCTTTAACGTCAGATGCGTTTGGGTGGAAGTTAAGTAAAAATGGAGTCTTTGTATTAGAATCATCTGGCTTGTTTTTATATTGCAAGTTATCGTTTCTATTGTGCTCTCTTGCCCTCGAAATATCATTCAAAATGTCCGTATGTTTGTATCTTCTATTGAGCAAGTGTTGCGAAAGTTCTTTAGCTTGGATCTCAAATGTATTTGGATCAGAGCATATGAGTCTGATGCGTACTGCTAAACTGTATGGTATATTTCTGGAGCAGTGTTTTGGGTGGCAGCTACTCGGTAGTAAGTATTGGTGACTGTCTGTAGGTTTAGAGTATAAATCGACTGCTATTTTGCCGTCCCCTGTATGGGACTGTGTGTCCAGGAAAACGAGTTCTGTGTTAGACAGTTCAGCCGTAAATTTGATGATGGGGTGAAATTCGTTAGCTTGTTCTAGAAAGTAGTGAAGATATTCAATGCCGTGGCACGATTTCATGTCAATATCGTCTATAAAACGAAGCCGTGTGAGGGGTTTTAAGGGTACCGATTGTAGAAGACGACTTTCAAGGTCGTCCATGAAAATGTTGGCATACGAGGGTGCCATTTTTGTGTCCATCGCGGTACCTTGGAATGGAAAATAGTGCTAACCATTAAACTCAAAATTATTACATTTAAGAATCAAAGTAAGCAGTTTACCAAGATAGTGGGTGGGTGGGTTTTTAATGTACCTACTATCCCATAACGTTTGACACTCTAAAATAACTTCATCATGCGGGATGTTTGTGTATAAGTATATAACTTCCATGGATACTAAGAGGGTGTCGGGAGGGGCGATATCTTGTGACTCTATTTTCCTCAAGTATTCTGTTGTGTCTTGCAGAAATGAAAGTAAGTTACGTACATGCGGTTTCAAGTGATGATCTACAAACTCGGAAATGCGCTCAGTGAGGTGTCCATTTGCCGAAACAGTGGGGCGTCCGGGATTTTCCGGTTTGTGTATTTTGGGGAGCAAAAACAACGGCCTTCTTTTGCTTGTTCTATTAAGAGATACTCTATAATTTTCTCACTAATGTAACCCATGTCATGCATTTCTGAAACCGTCTCTTCTACTTGTTTAGCAAATTCAATTATGGGATTATAATCAAGTTGTTCATTTTTAGTGTGATCATTAAAAGAAATATAAAAACATTAAGTTGCCTTTCAGCTTCTGATATATAATGATCACGATCCATCACGACAACAGCTGAGCCTTTATCGGCTGGCTTTATTATAGTGTCGTCTCTGTTTTTCAAAACATTCAGAGCGTTTTTTTCAGAGGGCGATAGATTACTGTGATGCGTTCTCTGAAAGGAAGACATGTCGGCCTCTTCATTTTGAATAAATGTTTCTATTTCCTTTGCTTGTTTTGGTGCCTGCCAATTGCTCTTTATTTTGAAGTGTTTATGTTTCTCATCATTGTCAGTTGATGGTGTATTAAGTAAACACTGGGGAACTTGAGAACGGTTTAAGATGTCGGAGGATATATCATCCGAAACTGAGGAATCGTCGACTGCTCTGCTATTGTCGAAGAGTAGTTCAGGTTTACTGAAGTGTGATTTAAGTATAACCTTAAAACACTTCTGCGACTAGGAATATCACAACTTTTATTTTATGGAGATGTGGTCTATAAACTTCGGAAGTTAAAGGGATCTGGCGGGTTTCCTGACCACTTTACACAATTAATCAGGAAGTTCGTCAGAAAAGGGTACGACCCTTTAGTATTACAACGCACTGCATGTTTAGTGATTGACCCCTCTACAGTCAGTCACTACGCTTCATTTTTCCCTTGTGCGATGACTGGACAACGTCTTGGGTCTCTATGATTGCACCTACTAAAATCCAGACCAAGGGAGATAGGTGCATGAGCTTTCGTCTCTTGGGTTTTCTGGTCGTACACTACGTTTTTTTTCATTTTGGCTGCAACTGCTGTGGTTGTTCAGTACAGTTCTGGATACATCCTGAGATGTTTCTTATTTTGTATTTTATATAGCTTTACAACAACATCTTAGTGTTTCTTTTGTCAGTTTCTCTGGATGTGAACTTTAGTCTGTTGGCTGTTACTTGTGGTACTCAGGCTTCATAACCGCTGCTCCCAACTAAATTCCTATTTGTTTATTTCGCTCTTCGGGGCATTCACTTATATTAGATCCTGGGACCATACGCCGCTGGATATAGAGGGGATGAAATAAAGGTATATATATTGCTATATCCACCGCCATATGCTTGCCACCTTCGGGATGGTTAAAATTATGTACTGTTGATTTTTATGAATATTGAGTTCTGCTCAACCCGGGGCTAGAGGGCGTGAGCGGTAGCTAGCATATTTCACTACCGCTCATGAACAGTCTCAATCAAATCGAGACTGCAATATTTCATATGTGTCGTGCTCGGCCGTTTCCAAAGGTCCATCATCATACTCTTTTTTAATGCTAGAGAATTCCTTTTGATGGGATGTAGTTTTGTTTACACTGTCTTGTAAGTTTTGGCGCTGAAGACAGGATAATAGCGAGGATTGTGTACACATACAATCGATTCAAGCTAACCTGTAGTCCCTCTTGCCTACTGACCGTTCCAAGTCGGTAACCCTGTCTTCACCACCCTTTATGTTGTATTTTGTCTTTATCATTGTATAATTAATTAAATACCACTCCTTGTTTGTAGTACCGTGCTGACCTACGATGCCATTGAGTTTGGAAGCTGTGATTTATATAGGACTCTATATCTCATTTTTGTCTTGACTATAGGATTTATTTTCATCTCGACGTGAGACCATTCAAATATCTTCAATCGTGCTAAAGCACTCGTGAAAATAAGAAATTTCTCATTGTTTTCCATGAAAATAAAACCTTCATTCATTCCAAACCAACAAACCAACAAATATGTAATTGATAGAGTATGGTCGCATCAAGTTAGCGAAGCCCATCAAGGTGTTAAAACTAACCAACGAGATGAGAGCATAAGCTCCATTTCAAGCTATCTATTATACTCCAACTTCTGATAACTGGTAGTTAGAGTACACCATTTATTCTGACAGGTGTTATTTTCAATTAAACGATTTACACTTGTTCAAATACAAAGAGAATTTCAGTGACCATGCTAAAGTCTCTATATATTCTATAAAACTGATTTTCTATTAACAGATTGCACTCATAAATGATTGGTTATGTCGAGTTCGATAAGCGGAATACGTACGTGACTTCCTGTTTGTTAACACATAGATAATCATGAATATATAAAACTAAAAAAGCCTAGAAAGTCACAAAGGAATTATTTAATGACTTAACAGAAGCCAGAGCAACTAGATAACAAACCATTAACGGTACAGCAAGATAATATTTACGACAAGCATCAATCGATACCATCCATCGATGGTTTAGGTATACATCATTAGCATATTGAGGGATACATACTAACAAAGGATGTCCATTCATCCGTGATTAATTAACATAATATTCTATTTATTTTGTATCGGGACGCTTGTTTCATCCAAAGGGTTTTCAGTAATAACTTAATTTTAATTATATTAATTATATATCATTTGAACTGGAATTTTTAGTGGAAAATAAAAATACCTTACTTCTGTAAATTGGTAGAGAAATAAATATTTTACAGCAAAAGTTTATTTTTTTTTGATTTTCCCCAAGTAAATTCCATCCTGCTGGGACAGCAGAAACTTAAGAAATTACTCAGGTTAGCTTTAATAGTTTGCTATACAACTTTCAGAGTTTCTTAATTTATACTTATCTAACACATTAAACCCAATTTTGGATTACAATTCTACATAAAATTATTTTTCTCGGTTTTGTTGCAGCATACTTTTGCATTGAAATTGTCCCATAAAAACAACAACAACCCCCCACCCCACAATAAAACAAACAAACAAAAAAACAACACCGTTTGCTTGTGATTTTTTTATTATTTCCCAATCGATTTTGAAAGGTAAGATATTTCTATTACCACAATAAATGTCTGTTTCAATGATTTATTACCTTTTTAGGTACCAGTTGAATTTTTAAAAAACCTTTAGGAAATTATCAATATTATATATGTGGTTTCAGGGTATCATTTCAGTGGTGCCAGCAAAAGCAATCGGGGCTCTTGTGTAAATCTTTGTTCTGAAGGTGAGAAGTTTAAAATACCAGTTTTCACACTTTTCCCGCCTGTGAATGGAGTGTGGGTCCGATAGATTACATTTTTTGCTGCTAATCGACCTTTTTGTGTACACTGAACGGATATGTTCTTAATAACATTTGTTCCATTAAAAATGACTACATTGTTGTTATATATTGTTGTTATATACGCATTGTTAGTGAAGTCGAAAGGAGAAAATGTTGAGTACCTAACTGATTTAATTCAAACGTGGTACAAAGTTGTTGAATGTTTGCCCTGTTACACACGAAATAGGTATATAAGTAGATATAAAAATCGAACATGAAAAGTAGCATTCAAGGACGACAGTCAACCACAAACACACACATAAACAATGAACAACTTTGAAGATGAATAAAAGGAAAGAAAATACACTAGGAACACAAAATGATTGACAATAGAGCTACCGTCTTGGAACGGTTAGTGGAGAAAAAACCGATGGGGGTTTAAACCAGGTTCTAAGATGCACCAAACTTCACTCTTACCCTATTGTCATCCCAGTAAACGGGACAGTGTAAATAAAGATATCTCAGCCAGGTAATAATCTCTAACAAACAAGGCAGCATTAATAGGCAATATAAGTAAAACACATTGATGATCATCTATATATAATAAAAAACACACACAAAAGCATAGAAAGCCACAAAGTAAGTACTAAATGACATGGCAGAAGTCAAAGCAACAAAAGAGCAAACCGTCTTATAATGATTTAGATAGACGTCATCATAAGGTCCACAAGATGTCCGTTCATCGCACAATCCAAGAGGAAAGTATAGTGGCGAACTGTAAATGGGTCCACTACTAAACATGCAGTACTTTGCAAAATGATAGGTAATGACCTCTTGCGATAAACATATTAACAAGTTTAATAACTATTGTACGACATTGATCTTGCAAATTTTGTAAATCACATCACATAGAAGTCAGATTGTGAAAGTCCTTGTCGCAGAAGAGTTCTTAAATTAAAATGGAGTAGCATTTTAGTTATACACATATTACGAATATTAAAGTCCTCAACACGACTACAAACTCTAGAGAAACGAATAAGTTGAGAAACATAGATCCCATAAGAAGTAGCTCGGGGAATATCCCCATCTAAATGGGTATAATTAACAATATCAAAACTGAAATCATCTCTCTTGTCATAGTGTTACTAATTATTTCGCCATTTCAATAGAGAGGTGTAAATAATGATAAAAAGCGACAGTATTAAACATGTTAGCTTTGTTGAATTGAAGTTCTTTAGGATAGATAGTATTAACCATGGTAGAAAAGAAATGATTGGCAATGCTTGAAATGTCATCCAAACACAGAGAGGTCATGTGTCTTAAAGGTTCAATCCATTACTTAAACATGCTACAAATTAAAATATAAAAAATATCAAATTTACATCGTCGGTACCCACGTTTGATTGATTACTTTATACTCCATTCATCACCCGTGGGTCAACTCGTAGGAAAATTCTCGTTTCCGTTGAATATTCATGAGTCGCAGCATCCAATCAAAAGGTCGGTAACACTCGCTAGATCTTCATTTGAGGAGTTAGTTATACTCCGTTTTCATCAATGGTGGCCTCCATGAAAAATTGCTCGTTGTAAACTTGTAAAAAAACACAAATCTTGCATGTGTCTTGCTTCTGAAAGCAGTAAAGAAGTGCACTGTGTCTTTCTTAGCGATCTGAACAAGGACGCCAAAGGATATGCACGCAATTTATGCGTAAATAAACTATAGACATCGTGTTTGTAAATAAGAGATCTGGAGACGAGTGGAGTTTGAACTTGAAGTTTGACATAACATAGCTCGTGGTTTTGAAGCTTCTGAAATTACGAGATTTACTTGGATGAACGCATCCCGAAGAAAAAAAGAAGCCCACTACAGTTGTCTAGGCGGTTTCACCAACAACGCAACTGTGGAAGAGACCATTGTTTACTATCTCAGTAAAAAGAACATCCTAAAGGCTAAAGAGTAAACGGTCTGGTAGACGGATGGAAGGCAACTCACATTTCAAGGTATGTTTTGAGACCCAGGTATGTGTTGTGTTGTCCTACACAATTAAAAACAAATAAATTAAAAACTAGGATGATTTTTTCTAGACCTTTTGATAAGTTTGGCGTCACTGACTTTCGTCGGTGTTCTGGGGAAAGACTCTATCCCATAGCCAACGGGAACATAAACTGTGTGGTCCGGTATTACTTTCAAACACGTTAAAGAACTGTAGGATATACGATTACACGAATCAAATATATTAATTCTTCCTATGGCCGAATGGTTAATGACGTTACGTTGTAAACCTTCGCCTCTCAACTCTGCGAGTTCGAATCCCACTGGGAGCTCGACCTGTAAGTGAGGAAGTGTCGATTCTTACGGATGGCAGGAAGTGTACAGTACTGGTTCTACCTAGAAAAAGTGGGTGGTCTTCCTCCACCACAAAACATTGACCGTCATATATAACCTTGCATGTGTTGAAAATGACGTAAAACACCGTACACACAAATAAACTTCCCTTATCTGTTGTCTTGGGGAGCTCTGAATAACATATACGTTGTATTAAAAAGCTAGGTAGAGTATACATGATATGTAAACATTTAAAAACATATTTTATCTTCTTTGTATCATACATGTGACAATTGAAGAGACACATGGCAATATTGAAGTTTTTATAGAACATCGAAATTAGCATCCTGATTGATTAATCCAATATCATTTTGTTTTTTAGCATGCTTACATATAATTAAAAAAAATAGTAGTTTAAAATTGTTCTTCTTATTGAAGTGCCGATTCTTGCGGATTGTGGGAGGACTCAGGTGTACAGTACTGGACTGTGGTTCTAACCGGGAAAAGTGGGTGGTCTGCCTCCACCACAATAAAACATCGACCATCATTTATAACTTTACATGTGTTGAAAAATCAGAATGATGTAAAAAACACCAAAATAACCAAACAAACCTACCAAATAAAAATAAAATATAATATTGATATTTTTATATACCGTACCGGTAGTCAACGGTTAGTATTAATATGCAAAAATAATTTATTTTAAACTATTCTAATGAATAAAACATTTATATTATTTATTGTGAAAAACAATGTTGTGTACACAAACAATGGATGTCTTCGCTTTAAAATAATCGAGATTGCAGTGTATCCTTTTATATATGAATATGGACAAATTGAATATACCTAAACTGCGCTTCAGATATACATAGTTTGCCCTTTAAAAGTTGTATTTATAAATATAAACGTACTGACCTTCTCGGTCAATACTGTATTGATGCAGATTGTTTGTTAAAGGGTCTGTTTCTGGTCTACTTCCCCCAAAAAATTAGGGTAGGTCGGTAGTTAGAAATTGTTTTTATTATTATTATTTTTTACAATGATTCCTTACTATACTAAAGAGTATGATAATGGACCTTTGGAAACGGCCGAACACGACACATACCAAATATTGCAGTCTCGGTTTAAATTCGCATCAAGAACATCAAAAAGATATATAGGGTCCTATAGAAACCACAGCGTCCGAACGCATTGGCATCGTAGGTCCGCACTGTACTGCAAACAAGGACTTGAAACTACAATGAAAGAGACAAAAAACAACAGAAAGGGTGGTGAAGACAGCATGTTCCTTGAACATAATATGGGTGGTCCAATATAAAACTGACACTTACACACCTTAACACACTTAAACAATCTTTTTTTTGTTTAATCTTTTTTTTTTTGGGAATCCCATAAAATGTTTGGGTCGGGGCCTAAAAAATAGGGATTGTCGGAAGACCAGAAATGAACCTATTATTTTCCTGCCTTACATTAAAATCGGATGTCCAGTAAGCTAATTATAATTGGCCATACAAATATGACGCTTGTGAGGATCTCTGTTTAGATTTATATATATCTTAGAGAAGCTTAAAGGGACACACATCAATCTGTTGTGGATATCAAGCATTACAATTAGCACCCCAATTGATTAAACCAGTACCACATCTTGAATAAAAGGTAATTATCTTTGGAAATGTCAATATTTCTTTATTATTTTACCATAGGTTTAAATATAAGTCATCAATTTTAATTTGTATATGGTTCATGTTGCTAACAATTGTACAGTTTATTAAATAAAAGTATAGTTTAAATATTTGTAAATTTCAGACCTCATCAGTAATTTGCTAAAGACGTTCCTGGCGTTTATATTGTTGGAAAATTCTTAGTTGACATTGCTATGGATAGATTTGATATGAATATCAACTCATCACCATTAAAGGGACATGTAGAAGTCATAGTTTATCGAGTCAGTCAGTAGCTGTATGCAGCAGCATTAAAACATTAAAAATGCAAATCGTGGTTGTGGCGCATGATTAGCTATGTTATAACAACATACTTACAGTTACATGACTATATTTTAGTATTTCTTAGTCATTAATAATGTTTTGAACTTCATTTAAAGGGAGGAATAAGAAATAAAAAGTCAGCTTAATACTAAGGGATTTTTAAGTCATTTAATGTATTTTGATCTGCTAATGAAACATCGGCATTACGCAAGTTATTGATGGTATAATTAAGAAACAGTTGATAGAATCAGAAACAGCTGGGAAATCGAAAATTACTCGGCCACAGAGGATACAACAAAGACATTACTTACAACTATAGTTAACAGTTTACGAAAATAAATGGACTTGTGGTATAACTCCTAATAAATGGACTTGTGAGTAGTGATAAATGATATATAGGGTCCTATAGAAACCACAGCGTCCGAACGCAATGGCATCGTAGGTCCGCACTGTACTGCAAACAAGGACTAGAAACTACAATGAAAGAGACAAAAAACAACAGAAAGGGTGGTGAAGACAGGGTTACCGACTTGGAACGGTCAGTAGGCAATAAAGCCTACTGGTTAGCTTGAATCGATTTTATATGCGCACAATCCTCGCTATTATCCTCGCTATAAAACTTCTAAGTGGAAAAAGCATGGACACATTTATCAATAAGTTTTATTGAGTCTCAGTTTCGTTATATGTTTGGGGTTTAACGTTGCTTTTACAGTCTTTCAGTCATATCACGATTGTGTCTACGTGTAGCAGTGAGCTTTATGCTCCACTTTATAGTGCTGCCACGCTGGAATACAACACCATAGACACTTGGTATGATACCCCACCCAGTCACATTATACCGACACCTCTCTAACCAGTCCTAGCACCAACATGTATAGGCTGAGCATCAAGCAAGGGAGTTACTAGTACTATTTGATAATGAAATCTTTGATATGAAATTGCCGGGGATTGAATCCACAACATCCTGCATGTACAGGTGCTTTTTTCTATACTTTGGGAGCATAACCCATACCGTAATAATTGGGCATTTTAGAGCGATGTTTCATAAAATTGGGAAAAAATGCAGTAAAACATTCATTTAATGAGTATATATTTTATCCTATGTTCAGTACACTAATGTCAACAAAGGCATTTAAAAGCATTTCGGTCTCAGTACTTTTCACATTAATACTTCATTTCCCCTTTTCGCCTTTTTTTCTATTTTTAGCTCGACTGGCGGAGTTATGGCCCTTGCTTTAGTTAAAACTGCTATATTTTGCATCGTTAAGACAATAGGGCATTCATTTTTCATCCCATTTTTATCAAACTTTACCAGATTGTTAATATCGGTGAAAGCTCAGACAAGTTTGAAAACCAGCCATATCGGACCAGAAACAGCGAAGTTATGGCCCTTGAGTTAGCTAAACATGCTATATTTTGCCTCGTTAAGGCGATAGGGCCTTAATTTTTCATCCTATCTTTACCAAACTTTAAGAGATTGTTAATAACAAAGAAAGCTTGGACAAGTTCGAAAACCAATTATATCAAACTAGGAATACCAGAGTTATGTGCCCTTGCATTATTTAGCCTTATGAACACTCTAGCGCCTTCGTTTTGTATTCGATCTTTCCCAAACTTAGCCAGATTTTTGATATCAATGAAAGCTCTAACGAGTTTGAGAACCAGCCGGATCGAACCAGTAACATAGGAATTATGGCCATTTTGCAATATTTGGTAATGTACACTGGAAACCCAAGGGGTCGGGGTTTAAATTTCAATGGAGGTTTTTATTTTATTTTGTTTATTTTATTTTTTTCAAAGAAAACCTTGGTTCATGGGTTCAATTTTTTTTTAATTGTTTTTTTTTATTTTTTTATTTTTTTTATTTTTTTTAATATATATATATATATATATATTCAATTTTTCTATTTTTTTTCTCATAAGAAACTTTGGTTCCTTTTTCTTTAATTGGGAGCTTAGAGGCCCTTGTTTGATCAGTTTTACATAGAGTTTTAGGGAAGTTCTTCTCTGAAACTACAAGCACTAAAAGTTTAATTTTTATTTTATTTATTATCAGCTTTTGGATCCTCTACCAAGTTTAGAAATTGTGTCTGTAGCATATCTTCAAAACTACTTGTTACTGCAATGATAGAGGGCAATGAGAGGAAGTAAAAGCCACGTACACAATGACAATACTGTCTTAAAAAACGTTAGTAGTTGACAAAATGTCAAGGGCTATACAAATTATACCTCTGGATGGAATTCCCAATTCCCCTCCACCCCACTTAGGACAGCCAGTAGAGCGCTACAGGCCCTCTTTAGCATCTTGTTATATATTGTTTCTTTTCAATTGAACTGTTTGTTTCAAAAATTGGACTGGAAAAAAAAGTTTTGGCATTGGGAATATAGCCCAATAACGGCTGTAAAAAACAGCCCAAAAAAGAAACACTGATGTATAAAGGCAGTTTAAACTGTCTCAGGAACTGCATGAATGGATCAGTGATCAGAAAATAATTGCAAGCGCATCTATTTGTAAAGTTTAAAAAGCTTTGTGTATTGTCTCGCCCATTTTAGTGGAGGGGGAGACATTCGAATCACTTTTCTGATGGTGGCACCAACTTTAACACATTTTTGTCGCGTACCATCCCATAACACATTTTTAATACTTGCATATCTCAAACACTTTTGAATGGGGTGTTCCCAAACTTCATATACTCATAACAACTGATGACCTTATGTCCCTCTACATCAGCCATCATTGATTGCCTGTAATTTATTACAGAATTATGGCCCTTTGTTTGACATTTTCCACTCTAATCTTGTTTAATGATTTGTTAACGTACTTTTTCTCAAACATTTTCGAATTGATTGTTCCCAAACGTCATGTACACATAATAACAAATACCTTATGTCCCTGTACATCACCCATGCATGCAGGTTAACGTTTTATGAAAAGGGTCATATCTCTGCCAAAAATCAAGGTCTGACGGAGTTATTGGAAACTTAAATGGCACTGAACAATTTATAAAGGAGAACTGTATAAAGTTTTATAAATATAGATATAAAAATCGAACAGGAAAAGCAGCATTCAAGGACGACAGTCAACCAGAAACACACACACAAACAAAGAACAAATTTAAAGATGATAAAAGGCCAAATAAGGGTAACAAACACATAAGGGTAGGCAATAGGGCTACCGCCTTGAACGGTCAGTGGCAAAAAAGGCCGCTGGGGTTTTAAAGTTAACCATAGGTCATATATTTTTCAAGTTATGAGCAAGGTTAGGTTGCAGTTTCAAGTTTTATGAAAAGGGGCGTAACTCTGTCAAAATGTCAGTTGGAGTAATTAGAATTGTGTAACAACATTTCTTTAGGTAAGATGAAGATATGTGTGAAGTTTCATGAACATGGGTCAAACACTGTTCAAGTTATGGTTGCAGGTTAGTGTGATGGACGATAAACGACCGACAAAGTGATCCCTAAGTGTCTGCCATTATATGCAGGCGACAAAATTGTCATTATTTTAATCAATACCATCACTTTGTACTGAATGTACCTTTCGAGTTTTCCTTTTTTTGTGCGTGTTTTTTTTAATATAAAACAGTTGAAGCTTATTGTAATTATTCCAATTGCTCTTTCATCCTCTTAGTCATTTTATAATTCCTCCATGCATCATGAATCCTCCATGAATCATGAATGGAATGAACCAAACTGAAAGGGACACATGGCAATCTTGATGTAGTTATCGATTATTAAAAAATAAATATGCAACTTCATTTATTGAAGAAACTATAAACCAGCCAAATTACGCTACAAAACCGTTCATCAAAACTTAATCTAGGTGTTCATGTAATATAATCATGGTAATAAAGCATATGTACCAATTGAAAGTATAGGTTTATTCGCGGGTTCTTTAAATATAAATATAAATGATATACATGTTTTGTAAAATTGCCTGTTCTGTTGATTGCAGGATAGGGACTTTAATACAGTGTTAATCTGACTAGAAATCTCCTTGAGTATATATTTAAAAGGTAACACAATTTATTTTTCAATACTTCTTTGTTCTAGCTTAACTTTTACTACATTATTGGCGCAATTTAAGCAACAATATGTAACGCGCAAAAGCAGTTTGATTTTGAGCTTTCAAGTAAATATTATTAATAATTTGCAAGTATCTGCAATTGGCAAATTATCTTGTTTATGTAGAAGATTAACATGACGCCACAAGTTTAAGAAAATCAATATATCGCCTTGTGTCCCTTTAAAGAAAGAACAGAACAGAAAATAAATTGAATATAACTTTGTAAAAAAACGTTTGTATTTATTTTATACAGTTAAGCATTCAGCAATTACATGTAAATTAAGTTATTTCAATAGAATAATCATCATCGCCACCATGAAATTCTTTCACGACAATGTCTCAGCGATGTATCACCTTAATAATACTTAACACAACGGTGGCATTTAATCTCATTATTCATCATACCAGGTCAATGTCAGTGCCTGAATCAGTTTGACAGAAAAAGCCATCTCAATATAGTTAGAATTTCGCAGACTTCCATCTACCATAGTTCATTGTCTTTTTGATATCAAACTACTTGTAGTAGAAATAAAACTGTAGACTATTAAGAAGCAGTGTGTGGTCAAATAGCTCAATTGGTAGAGCATTGGAATGAGGATCACGGGTTCAAGTCTTAATCCGTTCGCGCATATTTCAAATGTTGTAACATTTGTTGGCGATCCATAAAGGACTGCTACTTTTAGTCTTAATCCATAAAATTCAATCACAAATAATCCATATAATTTATTTTTAATTTCTATGGGAAGATGGTAGAATCAATATAAGCAACTTTTCTGGTATGTTAGTGTACAGCTCAGTAAAGCATCTAACCGGTAGTCTATACTCAGCATATAAATAAACCTGAGATGCATCATTTGTGGAATAGCATTTATTACAGTCATGCAATCTTGGACATGTTCCAAGTCATACACATTCAGAGGTCTGTCTGGAATATATCTGCACTGTCAACTGAAATGAAATAACAAAAAATATGTAAAACACAAAACATAAATGTTGATACCTATGAACATGTATAAACTTCATATTAATATACTTAAAATTGTAGCCACACTAACGAGTAAAAATTAAATAAATAGGTTACGGTTAAAAACTAAAGGTCTACCTGCACACTCGGCAATCTTAATCAAACAGTTTTGGAGTTTTGGCTCAATGTACTCGACCGGGTGAGTCAAATGTCCATAATGCAAATTGTAGATAAAACACTGCATATTATAACGATTTAAATCATATTAGGAAGTAAAGATGCATGCCAATGTGTGCGTAACAACAAACAACCTGGAATGTTGGCTAGCCGTGTCATAATATCACGCCTCTTTCTCACGGACAAGATGGCCCCAGGTGATGTGAATAAGCATTGAACGTCTCAACTAATTATGATCTGCTCTTGTTCTATATCCTTGCCGAAATAAGTGGCTGTAAATGTATAATTTATGATAGTGATGCTACTAAAAGTTTTAAAATAAAAGCTAGACATATTATAGAAATGAAATGAATGAAAAACTTGCAGCGCCATATCCACTCTATTTCCTATGCGAAAGCGTAACTCTAGGGTTCATGGTCGCAGGCGTAATGGTAACATCAAATGTAAATCGCGTGTAATTATTTCAGTCGCTGATTTACATTTTTACAATTTTTAAACAGTCTGAAAAGCACTCAATGCTTCACGACTTACCTCTTTGTCCGTTTCTTCACTGAAGTTGATATACGAGGAAGCAGACACAAGTTTCATTCGTACAGATCCCTTATATAACACGGCTTCCATAATTCAAAGCTACAAACAACATGTTCTCCGACCCAATATTGACATGGAGTCTGATCACGTCAGGTATTTTCTAAAAATACTATCTTAATAAGGGTATTGATTTCATTGACATGCATAATATTTTTCGGGATAATCATGTAGTTGATTCTATCTCTAAATATATCAAAAATTCCGAAAGTCCTGTAATATGCTATAAGTATAAAAAACCTATTAGAGAAATATTATGTTCAACTACAACAAAATAGTTTCTGACCGTGATATAGTAAATAAAACTCCTAAGGAATGTGAATGTAACACATCAAAATTTTGCTATGATCCAGCAGGTCATGTCGTCAATGATAATTCTGATAAACGTATTCGGCATCTGTTTTCTAAAGGTCGTAAGTATAGATTACCTTCAACTTTCGATTTTAATGCCTGTCGTGCTCAGGACGCCCAATCCATTGAGGGTTTAAGTATCAAATGGTGTCGTAGAGAACATGCGGACCAAACTATCCTTCTACATGGAAAAAGTCATTTTTACACGTATTAACTTTTATAATGTTAACTCATCTTTGCTACCTCCGAGACCTAGGTTTTCCTTTCGTAATTTAAAATCGGCAATCGAAGAATTTCATAATAATTGTGTTTAGTTCCTGCTGATAAAGCAGCTAATAATGTAATTATTGTTTGACGCCTGCATTACGTCAATGTTTTATCTCTGGAACTCAGTAGCACTAATTCTTATACTCCAGTTCAGTCTACTGAGATTGATGTTGTTTCCACACCTATTACTCGGTGCACTACTTTCAAGGCTGGGGTAGACGAAAAGCAGAACAAACTGCCAACTATGTACTGAATTCCTGAATTACATAACAATCCCTATAAGGCCCGCTTTATTTCGAATTCTAGTGCCTGCACCACCACAAATATCTCCAAACTTTTAACTTCTTGTCTTACTGCCGTTAAAGATCACATTAAACACTATTGTGATAAAACTTATGAAAACTGGATTAATTTATTTTGGTCTAAACAAGTTTTAGGAGACGTTCTTCATAAAATGTGCAATAAACCTCAAGTTTCATATATAAGCACTTATGACTTCTCTACACTATATGCAACCTTACCACATCACCTTATCAAAGACAAGCATTGTGGTCTTCGCTACACAAAAAACTACATTTTTGGCCTGAAATAATATTAAAACTTTTTCTACTAATGGCAGGTAGTTTGCAAATAAGTTTGTGAAGCATTAATCTTCCTATTAGATAATATTTTCGTCAGGTATGGAACTACCGCTGTTTGTAGACAAATTGTTGGTATCCCTATTAATACGAACTGAGCACCCCTTGTCACAGATTTGTTTTTGTATTGCTATGAAAGAGATTTCATGTTGAGTCTTTCACCAGATTCCCAGGCAGATGTTACTGAAATATTGATTAAAAAATCGAACAGGAAAAGTAGCATTCACAGACGACAGACAACCACAAACACACACAAAAATAAAGAACAACATTACAAAAGAATACATCATTACAAATGAATAAAAGGTCAAATACGACATCACAAACACAAAATGAGGGTTGAAAATAGGACTACCGCCTTGGAACGGTCAGTGGCAAAAAAGGCCGCTGAGGCGTTGAATATGATTATTAATGTACTGTATATCTACTGTATGCAGTTGCTCGAGGAAGAAATGTTTTCCCTTGCATTTTGACGCTTATTATGGCGTCCCCCATAATATACAATTGCTCATTAATAGTATAAACATTATCTATGTATCGTTGCAATCCTACCTAAGCAAGTAAACGTTAAATCACATACTTTTTAGTTCCAACAAATCTGTGGTAGTTAATTTCATAATCAAGAAAGCTTCGGAAACGTTTCCAATCAGAATTTGATACCGGTAAATAATTGATCTATTACATGCGTATTGACGCTCTGTATATGCTATCTAGTAATAGTGGGGCAGATTGGTGACATATAATGGTAGAACTGTGCATTTTGTGACAAAAGCACCAAACTTGACACATAGCTAGATAATACTATAATAAACATTTTTGGCTATGGACCCACGTCAGATTTTGAAAAATGGCCGCCATTTTTAAAATGGCCGCCAAATATTCCATAAAGAATTAATGAAGCCATAAAAACGCTTTTTTTCTTCTTTGTTTTATAAATGCAATCAAAATGTTGATTTGTTTTGCAAAGGTGTTGTCTTGATATATTTATGTGTATGTCTATACTTCAATAAATAGTTGTGAGATACACCCCTATACTTGAGGGGTTAGGGGTTTTACACATGTATACATACTATGCCAACACTGAGACTAGTTTCGTCTTAGTTGTCTTTAGCCTTAAGCCTTAAAGGGAATGTAGCGACACAGTCAAACAGCTCTTTTACTGAGAGTTCTGAAAAACTTGCAAAAAGATGAAAGAATTATCAAAATCGGATGATAAACAAAAAAGATATGACCATTTGAAGGTTGTTCTAAAATGGATATGGGACCCGCCATTTTGAAACTATGACATAATAGTTCCATATGACCATATATGGAATATTGATAAAT
The DNA here is from genome assembly GCA_037043455.1 of Cyrtodaria siliqua. Lineage (NCBI taxonomy): Eukaryota > Metazoa > Mollusca > Bivalvia > Adapedonta > Hiatellidae > Cyrtodaria > Cyrtodaria siliqua. The sequence continues at coordinate 98,126 of JAWPHD010005893.1, read as the reverse complement.
ATCATTTAAAGCAAAGTAAATCACTGCAAATGAATGCATACACCTTAACTGGTCATATAAAGCGTTATTGCCATTAGTTACATTCTTCATACAGTTACTTTAATTTTTCCCCTATAAATGAGTAAAATTGTCATATTTATCAATATTCCATATATGGTCATTTAGAACTGTGATGTCATAGCTCTAAAAATGGCGGCTTCCATATCCGTTTCAACAAAACCTTCAAACGATCATATCTTCTTTGTTTATCATCCGATTTTGATAATTCTTTCACCATTTTCTAAGTTTTTCAGAACTCCCAATAATAAAGATTGTTTGGCTGTGTCGCTATATTCCCTTTAAGCATTTCTGAAGTGTGTTTAAGTTTCAGTCTCATCTTTATTAGCGGCTTTTAGTATATAATAACTCGTAAGTATACATCTAGTGACTTGGTAAAACACTATTAAAGGTATGCGCAACAATCTTGAATCATTTATCAAGCATCCAAATTGATTAATCCAATATCAATTTGACTTTAAAACTTCTTGCATATACTTAAATACAATGCAAAATATTTCATTGTGGTTATTCTATTACAAGTTTTAATATATTACTGGTGCAATATATTCCCCAATGAGCAATATGTAAAACTAATTTGCTTTGAACTATTTACATAATTATTAAAACTGATTTTAAAACATGCATATGAAGTAACAAAACTAACGGGACGCCACAGGTTATACAAAAAATCAAGCTTGCCGAGTCTTCTAAACGCTTGGAGAAAAAATATCGGAAAGGATACTTAAACAATATTTTTCATCTCCGATTTAATATCGGAAAGGATACTTAAACAATATTTTTCATCTCCGATTTATCGGAATTAGATTTAATTACGACCTAAAATTACATTTGTAGATTTAAACAATATTAACAAGACACTATCAGAAAACAAAATCAAAAAGAAGTTTGTTATATACACAACTCAAATGTAATAAGTGGTCATATCATTTGAACATTTTCAATTTGAGAGCTAACATTAAATGTAATCTACTCTTACTATCGGAGATGATACAATCTTTTTTAATCACAGTCACAGTACCCAACATCCCATTTTTAAAAGACTGTATACATCATTCCTGCTTTGACACTTCGTTTTAAATTGCAACACACTTTTCTCTTTGACATCTACATTTAATAAGTTCCTTGCAAACGCCCATGCCTGTGGTAGTGTTATCGAGAACGGCTTCAACATACCCTCTTCCAGCCGCAGTCACCGGATGTAGGCATTTCACAGGTGGACCTAAAGGCCATGTCTCCAACAATGTCCAGTTGCAACCTGTAAACAACTCGGTAGGTGTCCTTGAAAAGAGCTACATCAATTGGTGACATGGACTTGTTGTTTCTATGAACCATTGAATGTCAAGAATTCTTTGCGACATCAACAGCACTTCTTGTAGAACATGCATTTCTTATTGTCATACATTTTCCAGCAAGAACAACTTTTGGAATTGGAAACTATGTGCAACTACAACATAGTATTTCCAGATTTTCCATGCACATATTTTACCTTTTTCATCAAATGAAAGTATTTCATTACATCTAGTAAGTGTGAAAAGCAACTTGCCATCCTGGTTTATATGAACTAATGAATAGGCAATACAGTGTGCAATGAAGAACCTTAACTAATTCCTAGCTCCTAAAACTAACACATAGCGCATCTAAATGTATTTACTTTACCATTGCTACAGTGTCTGTGTCTACTGTATATAGCATAAGTTTAATGAAGTATTGTTTGGCACATGCCACATGCAACACACGCATTGTATCGTATCATCTTAGTGAAATGATCGAGATCAGTCCCACATGCTCGTTGTCTGATTCAAGGCACATCTTCATCTTTGTTTTAATGAACATGTTTTTTGTTTCTCTTCTATCGCAACCGATTGCTATGCCAGTTAGCCAGAGCGCTGATTTTGCATGATGGCCGTCACCTACTAAACCTTCTGCAAGTGACATTCAACAATGTGTTAAAGATCATGTGAATCATAATTACAAATGTTATGCAAGCATTAAAATGCAATTTAAGGCAGCTTGTATCGTCTGATTAAAATACAAAAAAAAGTTTTCCAAATTTAAGTTAGAAAAGGCTGGTGAGACACCATAATCTGCCGTTAATTGGAACCTAATATGATACATATATATGCGAGAAGAGAAATCATGTTATAGCATCTGTTGTAGGTAACCACGGAGGAAAGAAAACATGTTTTGGTTTATCTGTTTAAGGACATACTTGGTTATGTCATCTATAAGCTCTGTTACAAACGTGTCATGATATATAGGGTTCTATAGAAACCACAGCGTCCGAACGAAATGGCATCGTAGGTCCGCACTGTACTGCAAACAAGGACTTGAAACTACAATGAAAGAGACAAAAAACAACAGAAAGGGTGGTGAAGACAGGGTTACCGACTTGGAACGGTCAGTAGGCAATAAGGCCTATTGGTTAGCTTGAATCGATTTCACATGCGCACAGTCCTCGCTATTATCCTGTCTACAGCGCCCAAATAGACAAGACAGTGTAAACAAAGAAGGATAAAAATATCGGACAGGGAAAGCAGCATTCAAGGACGACAGTCAACCACAAAACACAAAAACAAACACGCAAACAGACAAACGAAAAGGCAAAAGTAATAAAAAATGCAAACGACATCACAAACACAAAAGGGTTGACAATAGGGCTACCGCCTTGGAACGGTCAATGGCAAAGTAGGCCACTGGGGGTTTAAACCGGTTCTAGGGTGCACCAAACCTCACACTTACCCTACTGTCATCCCATTAAAACAGGACAGTGTAAATAAAGAAATCCCCGCCATGATCTAATCTCTAACCAACAACTAAATCATGCTTTGCATTACATAATTTACCTATTTGTTGCAATTCTGTCACACGAGAGTCGTCTATGTAACGTAAGTCAAGTACCAATACATGTAAATCCTCAATATTGTCCTTGAATATATTTTCTAATTCCTCTTCTATGTCACTCAAACTGTCTTACAAACATCTTTAACTTGTTTATGATGGAACAGATCAGAGTCTTTTCATAGGCAGCGCCTGATGAATTATGGCAATAACTGAAATTAACAGATAACTCTAACCTTATCTGGTTCAGAGATCATCCAGTGTGGAAGCTGCGATGTGTTTACAGCACCTACTGCACCTGCATCTTCTTTCACAATCCTATATTTCTACTTGTGAGCTAGTTTATTGGGTATTGATGAGACAACACTAATGAAGTTTATCTCACACACAGAGATAACTAATTTTAAGATTTAAAGTGTAACTGAACAGTACTGCAATTGCGATCTTTTGTTTTTTCTTTATGATCGTCATGTGCAATCATATTCAATGGTCTAAGGCTCGCCTTGCTCACACTTCAAATAACTGTAAGCCCGGTTTACCATAAGTAATATAAACTTCGTAAAACCTTTGCAAAATTGTATTATAGTAACCCTGATATTCTTTCCAAATATCGAATTAATTTAAGAACTCTTCTGCGAAAAGGACTATCACAACCTTAGTAAGATCATTGGTCATGATCACTTTCATACTATCTTTGTTAAACGTGTTAAAAGGTTTATCAAAAGAAGTTATGACCCTATCATTTTGCAACGCGCTGCATGCTTGGTGGTGGACCCATTTACAGTTTGCCACTATGCTTTCCTCTTTAATTGTGCGACCCTAAGATGAAGTCTACCTAAAGCCCAATAGGACGGTGACGTTTGATGTTTGTCTGCAATCTTGTCTTGTTCTCGTGCTTTCAATGGTTTGTTCTCTTGTTGCTTTGGCCTCTGCCAAGTGAATGAGTACTCCTTTGTGGCTTTCTAGGCTATGTTGTTTTTTGTATTTTTATACACGAGCATCTTTGTGTTTTACTTATATTGCCAATTAATGCTGCCTTGTTGGTTAGAGAATATATCATGGCGATGATTTCTTTATTTACACTGTCCCGTTTTACTTGGATGACAGTAGGATATAGTGAGGTATGATGCACCCTAGAACCGGTTTAAACCCCCAGCGGCATTTTTTGCCACTGACCGTTCCAAGGCGGTAGCCCTATTGTCAACCCTTTTGTGTTTGTGGTGTTATATTTGGCCTTTTATTCATCTTTAAGTGTTTTTTTTGTTTTATTGTTTCTATGTGTGTTAGTGGTTGATTGTCGTCCTTGAATGCTACTTTTCCTGTTCGACTTTTATATCTAACGATTTAAATCATATTAGGAAGTAAAGATGCATGCCAGTGTGTGCGCAACAACAAACAACCTGTAATGTTGGCTAGCCGTGTCATCATATCACGCCTCTTTCTTACGGACAAGATGGCCCCAGGTAATGTGAATAAGCATTGAACGTCTCCATTAATTATGATCTGTTCTTGTTCTATATCCTTGCCGAAATAAGTGGCTGTAAATGTATAATTTATGATAGTGATGCTACTAAAAGCTTTAAAATAAAAGCAAGACATATTATAGAACTGAAATGAATGAAAAACTTGCAGCACCATATCCATTCGGCCTTAATGACAATATTTATCAAGAAGAAAATATTTCAAAAAATCCTAATATTGAATTTTTTCTATATTTTCTATGCGAAAGCGTAACTCTAGGGCTCATGGTCGCAGGCGTAATGGTAACATCAAATGTAAATCGCGTGTAATTATTTCAGTCGCTGATTTACATTTCTACAATTTTTAAACAGTCTGGAAAGCACTCTTTGCTTTCACGACTTACCTCTTTGTCCGTTTCTTCACTGAAGCTGATCTACGAGGAAGCAGACATACGTTGCATTCGTACAGATCCCTTGTATAACACGGCTTCCATAATTCAAAGCTACAAACAGCATGTTCTCCGACCCCATATTGACATGGAGTCTGATCACGTCAGGCATTTTCTAAAAATACTATCTTAATAAAGGTATTGATTTCATTGACATGCCTAGTATTTTTAGGGATAACCATGTAGTTGATTCTATCTCTAAATATTTCAAAAATTACGAAGGTCCTGTAATATGTTATAAGTATAAACAACTTATTAGAGACATATTATGTTCAACTACAACAAAATAGTTTCTGACCATGATATAGTAAATAAAACTCCTAAGGAATGTGAATGTAACACATCAAAATGTTGCTATACTCCAGCAGGTCATGTCGTCAATGATAATTCTGATAAACGTTTTCGGCATCTGTTTTCTAAAGGTCGTAAGTATAGATTACCTTCAACTTTCGATTCTAATGCCTGTCGTGCTCAGGACGCCAAATCCATTGAGGGTTTTAGTATCAAATGGTGTCGTAGAGAACATGCGGACCAAACTATCCTTCTACTTGGAAAAAGTTATTTTTTTAAATTATAGATACACGTATTAACTTTTATAATGTTAACCCATCTTTGCTACCTCCGAAACCTAGTTTTTCCTTTCGTAATTTAAAATCGGCAATTGAAGAATTTCATAATAATTTCATTTTAGTTCCTGCTGATAAAGCAGCTAATAATGTAATTATTGTTTGACGCCTGCATTACGTCAATGTTTTATCTCTGGAACTCAGTAGCACTAATTCTTATACTCCAGTTCAGTCTACTGAGATTGATGTTGTTTCCACACCTATTACTCGGTGCACTACTTTCAAGGCTGGGGTAGACGAAAAGCAGAACAAACTGCCAACTATGTACTGAATTCCTAAATTACATAAAAATTCCTATAAGGCCCGCTTTATTTCGAATTCACCACAAATATCTCCAAACTTTTAACTTCTTGTCTTACTGCCGTTAAAGATCACATTAAACACTATTGTGATAAAACTTATGAAAACTGGATTAATTTATTTTGGTCTATACAAGTTTCAGGAGACGTTCTTCATAAAATTTGCAATAAACCTCAAGTTTCATATATAAGCACTTATGACTTCTCTACACTATATGCAACCTTACCACATCACCTTATCAAAGACAAGCATTTTGGTCTTCGGTACAGAAAAAACTACATTTTTGGCCTGAAATAATATTAAAACTTTTTCTACTAACGGCAGTTAGTTTGCAAATAAGTTTGTGAAGCATTAATCTTCCTATTAGATAATATTTTCGTCAGGTATGGAACTACCGCTGTTTGTAGACAAATTGTTGGTATCCCTATTTGTACGAACTGAGCACCCCTTGTTACAGATTTGTTTTTGTATTGCTATGAAAGAGATTTCATGTTGAGTCTTTAACCAGATTCCCAGGCAGATGTTACTGAAATATGGATTAAAAAATCGAACAGGAAAAGTAGCATTCACAGACGACAGACAACCACAAACACACACAGAAACAAAGAAACAACATTACAAAAGAATACAACATTACAAATGAATAAAAGGTAGCTTTGTTAAGCTGAAGCTGTTGAGGATAAATATTATTAACCATAGTAGGAAAGAAAGGGTTGTGTCTCAACTTATTAATTTTTGAGCTTGTAGTCTGGTTGAGGAGTTTAATATTCGTAATCTTTGTATAACTAAAAAGGTACTACATCCGGGCTACCGTTAATATAAACTTCGTAAAACCTTCGCAAAATTGATTATAGTAACCCTGATCTTCTTTCCAAATATCGAAGTAATTTAAGAACTCTTCTGCCAAAAGGACTATCACAACCTTAGTAAGATCATTGGTCATGATCACTTTCATACTACCTTTGTTAAACTTGTTAAAAGTGTTATCAAAAGAAGTTATGACACTATCATTTTGCAACGCACTGCATACTTGGTGGTGGACACATTTACAGTTCGCCACCATGCTTTCCTCTTTAATTGTGCGACCCTACGATGACGTCTACCTAAAGCCCAAAAGGACGGTGACGTTTGATGTTTGTCTGCAATCTTGTCTTGTTCTCGTGCCTTCAATGGTTTGTTCTCTTGTTGCTTTGGCTTCTGCCAAGTGAATGAGTACTCCTTTGTGGCTTTCTAGGCTATGTTGTTTTTTGTATTTTTATACACGAGCATCTTTGTGTTTTACTTATATTGCCAATTAATGCTGCCTTGTTGGTTAGAGAATATATCACGGCGGGGATTTCTTTATTTACAATGTCCCGTTTTATTGGGATGACAGTAGGATAAGAGTGAGGTATGATGCCCCCTAGAACCTGGTTTAAAACCCCAGCCCTTTTTTGCCACTGTCCGTTCCAAGGTGGTAGCTCTATTGTCAACCCTTTTGTCTTATTTGGCCTTTTATTCATCTTTAAAGTTTTTTTTTCGTTTTCTTGTTTCTGTGTGTGTTTGTGGTTGATTGTCGTCCTTGAATGCTACTTTTCCTTTTCGACTTTTATATCCATTTCTATTTATTTAATTAGACCACTTGAAAGCAGATTTCAAGCAAAACTATTATACTAAATAAATTAAATTAATCTATGGAACTTTGATACGTTTTTATTTCGATTTTTATATCTAATTTTAATGCTTGAAGTACTGCGAGATTGCCGTGTATCTCTTCAATTGATGGAAAACTACGCGGTAAACATCCCATCTGAATTGGATGATACCTATAAGATAAGCGTCACATTTGTGTTTGGCGAGGCTACGCGGTAAGTTTTCCATCTGAACTGTACATGTATACACTCATGTATATGACATGTATATACTCATATGGTATATATGGGTATATACATGTATTTGTATATGTATATTTATGTAGTATATGCATTTTTCACGAAATGGTTTGATGTTAATCACGTATTTAAATAATGATTGGGTGTTGAGGGTAATGATGTGACCCGATAGTGGTGTGTAGTTATATCTAGTGTGTGACCTACTGACGCTATTTGAGATAAAAGTCGCAACGTCACGCTGCAGATGTAATATTCTAACAGAATACTTACATGCACACCAATAGGAACCAATCAAATTCATTACACAGTAGACTCTTACACTATTTTTCACAACTTGGTTGTAAAAGATGTATTACGTGTGACTCTGTACCCAACTAAGCCATATTTCCCGCACAATCATTCCAAATGTCTCGTTGACTAATAAAAATAATAACTGTCTGGATTTAGGCTAAAAGAGCTATTGAATAATAATAAGATACATGTGTCAAGACCAAAACAACCGCAAGTAGAGCACGTTGTCCATTAAAGGCATTTGATGCGACAGTTTTCCATATACTCCTCTAAATCTACTGCAAAATGTACAGTGCTAAAACATCTTATTAAACCAGTATTCAATGATCTATAAGTAGAACATGATTTGGACATGGATCGACATGATCGCAATTAATTCAACAGACAATAACACGCTCAAGGAATCACAAAAGTTGAAAGTACACATATACACGCTACAAGGAATCACAAACGTTACAAGCATACATATACACGCTACAAGGAATCACAAACGTTACAAGTATACATATACACGCTACACGGAATCGCAAACGTTACAAGTATACATATACACGTTACAAGGAATCACAAACGTTACAAGTATACATATACACGCTACAAGGAATCACAAACGTTACAAGTATACATATAAACGCTACAAGTAATCACAAACGTTACACGTATACATATACACGCTACACGGAATCGCAAACGTTACAAGCATACATATACACGCTACAAGGAATCACAAACGTTACAAGTATACATATAAACGCTACAAGTAATCACAAACGTTACAAGTATACATATACACGCTACAAGAAAGTACAAACCATACCAGGAAACATATCCCTTTATTTACACTGTCCCGTTATTTGGTTGACAATAGCGTAAGTTTGAGGTTTGGTGCACCCTAGAACCTGGTTTAAACCCCCCAGCGGCCTTTTCTGCCACTGACCGTTCCAAGGCGGTAGCCCTATTGTCGACCCTTTGGTATTTGTGATGTCTTATTTGGCCTTTTATTCATCTTTAAATTTGTTCTTTGTTTCTGTGTGTGTGTGTGGTTGACTGTCGTCCTTAAATGCTGCTTTCCTGTTCGATTTTTATATCTATATTTATAAAAGAGTATGAGAATGGACCTTTGTAAACGGCCGAACACGATACATTTAAAATATTGCAGACAATTATCACATCTTCCTATTAGATAATATTTTCGTCAGGTATGGAACCACCGTTTATAGACAAATTGTTGGTATCCCTATGCGTACGAACTGTGCACCACTTGTCGCAGATTTTTTTTTATTTTGCTATGAACAGATACCCAGGCAGATGTTATTGAAGCCTTTAATGACACCTCTCGGTATCTAGATGACATATTGAACATTGACAACCATTTCTTTCCAACTATGGTTACTAATATTTATCCTAAAGAACTTCAGCTTAACAAAGCTAATATATCTGATAATAACGCTTCTTTTCTTGATATAGATCTCTCAATTGAAAATGGTGAAATAATTAGCAAAATCTATGACAAGAGAGATGATTTTAATTTTGACATTGTTAATTATCCCCACTTGGATGGGGATGTTCCCCGAGCAACTTCTTATGGAGTCTATGTGTCTCAACTTATTCGTTTTTCAAGAGCTTGTACTCGAGTTGAGGACTTTAATATTCGTAATCTTTGTATAACTAAAAAGCTACTCAATCAGGGTTACCGTTACCATAAACTTCGTAAAACCTTTGCAAAGTTTTATTATCGTAACTCTGATATTCTTTCCAAATATAAAAGTAATTTGAGGACTCTTCTGCGACATGGACTAGCACAACCTGACTTCTATGGTGATGTGATTTATAAACTTCGTAAGATTCTTGGTCATGATCACTTTCATACTATCTTTGTTAAACTTGTTAAAAAGTTTATCAAAAGAGGTTATGACCCTATCATTTTGCAACGTACTGCATGCTTGGTGGTGGACCCTTTTACAGTTTGCCACTATGCTTTCCCTTTTTAATTGTACGATGACCGGACAGGCTGTGGACCTTATGATGACGCCTACCTAAAGCCCATTGGGACGGTGGCGTTTGATGTTTGTCTATAGTCTTTCTTGTCGTGCCCTTAATGGTTTGTTCTCTTGTTGCTCTGGCTTCTGCCAAGTCATTGAGTACCTTCATTGTGGCTTTCTAGGCTATTGTTTGTATTATATTTACACGAGCATATTTGTGTTTTACTTATATTGCCTATTGATGCTGCCTTGTTGGTTAGAGATTAGATCATGGCGGGGATTTCTTTATTTACACTGTCCTGTTTAAATTGGATGACAGTAGGGTAAGTGTGAGGTTTGGTGCACCCTAGAACCGGTTTAAACCCCCAGTGGCCTACTTTGCCACTGACCATTCCAAGGCGGTAGCCCTATTATCAACCCTTTTGTGTTTGTGATGTCGTTTGCATTGAATATTACTTTTGCCTTCTTGTTTGTCTGTTTGCGTGTGTGTTTCTGTGTTTTGTGGTTGACTGTCCTCCTTGAATGCTACTTTCCCTGTCCGATCTTTTTATATTTCTTTGATTGAGACTGTTCATGAACGGTAGTGAAATATGCATGCTACCGCTCATGCCCCCTAGCCCGGGTTGAGCAGAACTCAAGTCTATTCTTAGTTCCGGCAAGGATTGTCTTTATACATAGGACACTCTTGCTGAAGCTACGAATACAGGCCAACCAATGTCTCAACACAAACCGCATTTACTGACAAACTACCTGGTAACATAGACTAATATATATAAATATTTTATTCATTTATTTATTTTATATAATATGTATGATCTAACTGCAAGACACATTATGTTGCTGTTGCAAGCTTCTTAGTAACATTGATTGGGACGTGCAATCGTCAAAGTGCAGCTCAGTTGAGATATTACCTCGCATGTCTTGTAAGTTCGTTGGTAGGTTCGTTAAGATTTTTTAACATTAACAACTTTTCAAAACCGAGCCAATTGCAACAACTATACTATGTTTTTATTTAAGTAAATCCCTTCTTATCTTTTGCAATTAGGTATATCCGCCATTCAAGAAGGTAGCTGTTAGTAAACATAGGTCAAGCCTTCAACAATCTTCTTCTCAAGAACCAGATATGACTGTTTTTCCTTCATTATAAATAAATCGAAGTCTGTTATTTAAATGGCTCCATCCCTATCTATTTTTGATAGGATTATATATAGGGTAACCATTTCAATTTCTTATTTCCATAAATTACCTAGCCATAACATTTATGATTGACATAAAGATCTTTAAGGGTAGAATATCCAATTTTGTAACCAAAATCGATGGATCCTGTTATTTTATATCGCGGAAATAAAAGGCGACCTAACGATTCAGTGATATTTAGGTAGCCCTATTGCAAGATTTTCATGTTTGTGATATAATATACCTAGCGTTTTATTTATCATTTTAACTCGACCTGCTCAGTCTTTCATATACACAAAGAAGAGAGACAACTGTAAGTTATTCTACCATAAAATTAATTCCCCGCGTATATTATATTATATAGTACATGACGTCACTTGGTAAATATACGTTACGAAGATAAAACTCAACAGTAATTTTAATGAAATGTTAATTACAACAAAATTGCCTTGCTCCCAAACCTTGCACATACCCGATATCAACCCATCATATGCGTCAGTACATATAACATTAATAAGCATCTTGAACAAGCTGAGAAGGTTTGACGTCATTCAGCGCAAGCAATATGACGTAAGCAATGACTTAATTGTTTGTCACGTGACTACTAGTGTATTGAAACATATTGTACCTCTCCGAACTTTGCATACGGGGGCGCCCAATAGAACAGCCTGTAAACATAGCAGCCTGATTACCTTGACCTCCGAGATAGTATATAGAGCCCCCACAATAGCGTAAATAATGGGGTTATTGTTGTGTCAGAATCGAAATAATAAATACGTACCTGTATTTTATACGTACATTCGTGCGTAAGCAAATAAAAGGTCCAGGGGGTCACATGATTTTACACAGAGATATAACGGGACAAATTGAAAACTCTTAGTCAGCAAGTCTGGTCTTAAGGTAGGTGATAACAGGCATAAAAAAATATGTTTGCTTGATGGATGAATCTACTCTACACGGGGATTGGTTTGAGGCATTATTTAGACTTCAAGTAAGCTATAAATGAATCTACATCTACATTAAACCCCAAACTGGTGTTCTAAGAGTTCTGAAAATGTCGCTTTTAGAATGTTGATCTTGTGACATAGACATTTGATTTGCCATTGACCATTCTAAGACGGTATCGCTATTGTGAAGCATATATATGTCTAACATATACTTATATATAATAACTGTGGTAATGGAGCGCTGTGATCTATTGGTAGCACATTGGACCAAGATCGAAAAGTCGTGGGTTCGATCCCCGACATGACCATTTGCGTTGCGTCCCTGAGCAAGACACTTTATCTGCATTTGCTTAGTAATGACTCTAATCAAGAAGACATAGAAAGTGAATAAAATAAGTTTAAAGAGCTTTCATTACAATCGATAGATAAGTATAAACTAAACTAATTGCTGCTGTAAATATGCAGTTTAGATGACAAGGACTATCACAACCTGATGGTGATGTGATTTATAAACTTCGTAAGATTCTTGGTCATGATCACTTTCATACTATCTTTGTTAAACTTGTTCAAAAGTTTATCAAAAGAGGTTATGACCCTATCATTTTGCAACGTACTGCATGCTTGGTGGTGGACCATTTTACAGTTCGCCACTATGCTTTCCTCTTTAATTGTAGGATGACCGGACAGGCTATGGACCCTATGATGACGCCTACCTAAAGCCCATTGGGACGGTGGCGTTTGATGTTTGTCCATGTTCTTTCTTGTCGTGCCCTTAATGATGTATTCTCTTACTGCTCTGGCTTCTGCCAAGTCATTGAGTACCTTCATTGTGGCTTTCTAGGCTATTGTTTTTTTGTATTATATTTACACGAGCATATTTGTGTTTTACTTATATTGCCTATTGATGCTGCCTTGTTGGTTAGAGTTTAGATCATGGCGGGGATTTCTTTATTTACACTGTCCTGTTTTAATGCGATGACAGTAGGGTAAGTGTGAGGTTTGGTGCACCCTAGAACCGGTTTAAACCCCCAGTGGCCTACTTTGCCACTGACCGTTCCAAGGCGGTAGCCCTATTGTCAACCCTTTTGTGTTTGTGATGTCGTTTCCATTTTTTATTACTTTTGTCTTTTCGTTTGTCTGTTTACGTGTTTGTTTTTGTGTTTTGTGGTTGACTGTCGTCCTTGAATGCTGCTTTCCCTGTCCGATATTTTTACCTTTTTTTTCTTCTCGTGAATCCTACACTTCTTGTTGGGTTTTGAATCTGTGTCTGTTTTCAAGTCATTGTATATTATATATACATGATCATTTATATGTTTTATTGCCTATATAACCTGACGGGAATATCCTTTTATAACACTGTCCCGTTTTATTGAAAATAGGGTAAGAGTGAGGATTGGTACACCCTAGAATTGGTTTAAATTCCCAGCGGGCTTTTATGTCAATGACCGTTCCAATGCGGTAGCCCTATTGTCAACCCTTATATGTTTGTGATGTCATATCTTGCATTTTATTCATCTGTGTAGTTGTTTGTTTATGTGCGTGTTTGTGGTTGCCTATGGTCCTTGAATGCTACATTTCCTGTTCGACTTCAAAATCTACTTACATGTATATAAGAAATTCAACTCAACCTTACCCTTCATTTTTCAGACCCTGATTTTCTTACCTCTATAGTTGCTTTCAATTGATTTTGTTTTAACTTTGAGACATGCTGGTACACTTAAGAAATGTTTTTTTAAATTCAGCATATTAGTTCAAGTAAGAAAACACCCACAGACCTTTTGGCGTCTCCCACTGCAATACAAGTCCATGGGCTCTGTATCTAGAATGGATGAATGTAAATGAATCTATTTCATTACGCTATATCCGAATTATTGAACAATACGTGCGACAAACGTACTAATTTACACTTTTTGTAATGCTAGCAGTTTACCTCCGACCAGATATGTAAACGGATGATTCTTTCGGGAGTATCCACGACAAAGGGTAAGCATACTGTTATACTTAAGGTATACAGACGGGTCGTGAAGGCTCGAATACCAATACATGTACACGCATTATTTGTTTGATTAAATAACTCATTGACACAAACTAAATTGTACAAATAATTGCGCATATAATTTAGAAATGAAAACGTTTGCTACGCAATACAAGCTTTAGACATTGCCTAACGCTTACATGATCGATGAAACATATTACTGTTTCAACAAGGCTTTAGAACGGTAGTGATCATAACAAAAAACTACAAACCGGGGAGGAAATAATCCGGCTATCTAATTCCAATCCTCTTAAAAGGAAATATTCCTTTTTATTGTCGTCAATAAAACGACACATGAAACAAGTTGTCATACATTAAACTTAATTACATTCCTGTTAGACACTCGTATTCGGAGATATCGGAGGGATAGAAAATGATATAATTTTTATATAATATCCGATTGGGAAAAGCAGATATAAAAATCGAATAGGAAAGTAGCATTCAAGGACGACAGTCAACCATAAACACACGAAGAAACAAAGAATAACTATATGTATATAAAGATGAATAAAAGGCAAGATAAGACATCACAAACACACAAGGGTTATTTTAACTATTTATTTTACATCGATTGTGAAGCAAGTTCTTGCAAATTATAGAATCACTTTTGATGGCTTCCTGGGTAGAACCGGTACAAACCAATGTAGATTAATTATCTTGCTCAAAGCCTTGGAACGGTCAGTGGCAAAAAATGCCGCTGGAGATTTAAACCAAGTTCTAGGGTGCACCAAATCTCACTCTTACCCTATTGTCATCCCAATAAACGGGACGGTGTAAATAAAGATATCACGGCAGGTTATAAACTCTAACAAACAAGGCAGCGTTAACAGGCAATATATGTAAAACACATACATGATAATGATCATGTATATATAATATAAACAAGCCTAGAAAGCCACAAAGTAAGTACTCAATGACTTGGCAGAAGCCAGAGCAGTTTTTCCTTTAAGACAAGAGCAAGCTTCCCAATAGCCAGTTTTCTTGTTTGTTTTTCCATCGTTTATAATCGCCGCTGACTGTGACAATGTGTGGGTTTCCATACGTGTGTGCTAGAACCCCATAAACACACATTCATGAGTGGGTTCTTTTTTTGAAGAGTGGTGATCAATCTTGAAACTAAATTCAAATAGGTCCTCTGGGTCTGACATGTTAATAAATGAATTTTTCATTCATGGTAAAAATAAGTATAAAAGTCGGACAGGAAATGCAGCTGTCACAGAACATAGTAAACCCCAAAACGCGCAAAAAGGTAAACATGACTGGCACTGTTAATAAGGAATAAAGGCATATGACGTCACAAACACAAACATAGTTGACAATAGGGCTACCGACTTGGAAAGGTCAGTGCCAAAAAAGCCCGCTGGGGTTTAAACCAGGTTCTAGGGTACACCAAACCTCGCATTTACCCTATTGTCATCCCAATAAAACGGAACAGTGTAAATAAAGTAATCCCCGCCATGAAATATTCTCTAACCAACAAGGCAGCATTAATAGGCAATATAAGTAAAACACAAAGATGCTCGTGTATATATAAACACAAAACAACATCAAATGCCACCGTCCTTTTGGGCTTTAAGTAGACGTCATCATAGGGTCCACAGCCGGTCCAGTCATCGCACAATTCAAGAGGAAAGCATAGTGACGGACTGTAAATGGGTCCACCACCAACCATGCAGTGCGTTGCAAAGTCATAGTGTCATAACCCCTTTTGATAAACCTTTTAACAAGTTTAACAAAGATAGTATGAAAGTGATCATGACCAAGGATCTTGCGAAGTTTGTAAATCACGTCACCATAGAAGTCAGATTGTGATAGTCCTTGTCGCAGAAGAGATCTTAAATTACTTTTTATATTTGGAAGAAGGTCAGAGTTACGATAATACAATTTTGCAAAGGATTTGGTTTATAGTAACGGTAACCCTAATGGAATAGCTTTTTAGTTATACAAAGATTACGAATAGTAAAGTCCCAATCTCGAGTACAAGCTCTAGAAAAACGAATAAGTTGAGACACATATACCCCATAAGAAGTTGCTCGGGGAACATCCCCATCTATAAAGTCTATATAAATGGCGATACTTAACAATATTAAAATTAAAATCATCTCTCTTGTCATAGAATTTGCTAATTATTGAACCATTTTCAATAGGGAGATGTAAATCAAGAAAAGAAGCTTTAATATCAGAAATATTAGCTTTGTTAAGTTGAAGTGATTTAGGATATATATTATTAACCATAGTAGAAAAGAAAAAAAGGTTGTCAATGTTCAATATGTCATCCAGATACCGAGAGATGTCATTAAAGGCTTGATCCAGTTGACTCTCCTCCTTGAATGCTACTTTCCCTGTCCGATCTTTTTATATTTCTTTATTTCAATAACATCTGTCTGGATATCTGGTGAAAGACTCGACATGAAATTTCTTTCATAGCAATATCAAAACAAATCTTCAACATGTGGTGCACAGATTGTACCCATCGGGATACCAACAATTTGTCTAAAACGGTAGTTCCATACCAGACAAAAATATTCTCTAATAAAATAATAAGTGATTCGCAAACTTCATGGCAAATCCACATAGTCACATAAGTCACTCTTTAAGAAAACTAAAGATAAAGAAGGAGAAGAAGACCGGAAGAAGGCTGGCGTCGGCCACAGGCCGACCCCCTGCTAAACTAGAAAATACTTGTTCTCTTTTATACTGGTGGCCACTGTATGCGGTGACCAGGCAAACCCGACCAGCATGGAGGCTTGCCTTGGAAAACTCGTGTATTGAGGTAACTGGAGATCAAAGGAGCAGTGGACCGAACTGTGGCCGACTTGGAAGGTCTCGAATGGCCAATGCATGACGCCTGATGGCCTACACAGTGTTGACTGTTATTCGAAGTACCCACCATGGTCAGCAAAATCTGGACGATCCCACTCATGCAGAAACATATTCGGAAACTCAGTGACTTCCGGGAATTGGTAAAAGTGATTGTCGTGCATTCACTAACCATGAAGTGTATCCGAATGAGAGATAATTAGAAGAATATCAATATAGAATTGCCTTCAAAATGATGCCGAACATTATGATCAACCACTTCAAAGAAGCGAGAATTGTGTAATTGTTCATGTAGTTTGGAAGCCAACGAAAAGTACGCTCTACTTTTGGTTTCAAAGTAATTAAATTATTGACTTCACACGATCAAGAGTAGTTCAAACCTTTTGTGTTTGAGATGTATTGTTTGGTCTTTTATTCATCTTTAAATGTTTTTTTTTGTTTTTCCGTGTGCGTTTGTGGTTGACTGTTTCCTGTTCGATTTTTATATCTATATACAAGTAGTTGTAAAAAACACGGGTACAATGATGATTGGGGAGATAATAGGATATTGGGGATTTGGGATTGGAAGACTCGTTGTCACTTCTGGTAATCTGGGACTCTAGAGACCACCGAATTTTGAGATGATCGCTAAAAATTGGATTGTTGGCTCGAAGACCACAAATAGTAAAACTGCCGCCTTTTGAGCCTCCAAGAGACCGCCAATTGTAGGGACAAACCGCTTTTCCTTTAGCAGATCAAACATCGAATAATAGAATTGTTTCGCGTCTTTGCAGAGAATATGTCCATTATGTTTCAATGCAATAAAGACTATATAAATGTGTAATTAAAATTTGATTACTACTGCGAAAGTCAATGATTTCAGTGTATGATACCTCCTTTTAAACCTTCTTTTCCGTTGCTGACTGTCACGCAAACACAATTTTGTGGGACCTAATCCCCGTCACCGATGCCTCCATATTCCATATTATATGTTGGTAGCTATGAAGCCTACACCTAGGTGGCGAGACCCAAAACCAAGAGGGTCGGGGCCCAGGCCCGAACGGGCCCCGAACCGACGGGTTGCATTTTCAAGAAAAGCAGAGAATACATCTTGGGCGTGTTATTCGACATATTGAATATATATATTTCAAATAATGTCTTGCTACGTGTCAAATAATGGGAAAATGTTCACTCTATAAGAGAGTTTAAGTTCGGGGAAGATCTTGGCTGACCGGGACATCGGACAGGTCGGGATTCGAGGCGATTTGGACCATGAGTCCAGTCCTTGATCCAGTGATACTATTGCTTTTTATGCCCTTTTCCGCATTGCAAATAAGAGATGGAAGGGGATAACAGTGGGTTAAAAGTTGGGGTACATAACCCGAGTAATGTTTGTCCACTCTTAACTCACTCAACAAATCATGCTTGTCTTTGAAAATATGCAACGGATGACTTATGACGACCTTTCAGCCCCAAAATCGGGTCCAAAGAGCTACTGCTCATCGCAAAGATCTTTAACAAAAATAACAACAATGAGATTGTTGGTATTAACCCTGGGAAACTTGTCTAATTTTAGATGCCTACAAGTTCAAATATCCCAGATCAATTGTAACAATATATCAGTTGTTTGTTATTACAATAGCCGTTGGTATTACATTATCAGCAGAATTGTTTTACTTTATCGGTCGACAATTTTTTTTTACATTATCTGACAAAAAAATGTTACAATATCTGTTGGAAAAAATCGGTGATTTTTTTTACAATATCGGATAGGAATTTTATTACATTATCGGTGAATTATAATACAGTATCGGTCGATGTTACATTATCAGTTGTTTTTTTTACGATATCGGTTGATGTTACATTACAGGTATTTTATTACATTCAGGCATTCGAAGATCAAATGGCTAGTACTTTCGATTCTTCCACATGTACAAAGAGGAGATTCGACAATGCTTTGATTGAATAAGTGTTCGTTCAAAGAACTACAATTTGTCCGTAAGCGTGCATGGGGTATCTGTGCTCTTCTATTTCCCGTGCAATAATATTGAGGAATTTGAATTTTGTCGCGATTGAGGTGTTGCTTAAAGGTAATAATAAAGCTGGAGTTACGTACAGACGAGAGCGACCTTGTGCACATTTTCCTTTGTGGGGTTTGCCGGCTATGGACATCACTTATATGGTTATTATACGTATGTTCAGATGTTGTGGGGTTTATTCGCATAACCCCACAAAATAATAGTATTTTGATATTCTTGGAACCATCTCATAGTGTCATTTTGAACAATTCGAAAGTGGTGAGTTGTGGGGTTAACCCCACAATTCAAAAACTACCCCCAATGAGCAATCTATCTAAAAAAAAACTCACAATGTAGCCTGTGAAAGAACGTGCATCAACAGAGCGAGTGTTCCATTCTCAAATAGCAGATGGTATCACAGATGTGGAATACAGTTGTGTACGACAGAATGGTACTTGGAAGTCACCTGCATTTCTTAACCTATAATCTGATGATGCACTGACCATGGGGGGCACTAATGATGTAAGATAAGGAGTCGCACTACCATGTTATATAAATGTACAAGTTTGTGTTTACCTCTTCGAGTCTCGAGTGTTTCCCAACATGTTGTTGAAGCTAGACCTTTATGTGATGATACGCCGTAAAACCCTATTCGACTCAGATATGCTAAATGGGATTATATATGCATTAAGGAAGGTTGTAAACTTAAATAAAGATACTAAATGGAATAATATATGCATTAAGGTTGTTAACCTAAACAAAACTTATCTAGCATATTGTTGTAAGACCGTTACACCCCGTGCCATATATAACGCACAGTAAACATGATAAGTAGCGGTTTACTTACCTATCAGTCGTGCTCGGCCCCACACCCCACCTCCCCACAAACAAACAGTTGATGTAACAGGTACGTATTCCTTGAGATGTGATTGGACTCGAAGAGAGCATCTCCTGTCCTGGGATATCAAACAAACCCGGATATAATGGTCACGTGGGTTACCGCAGACAGATGATTGGCTGACCGGTTCCTTTCTGAGGTCAATTTCCTGAGGTCACCAAGTCCGAGGCTCCCCACAGGGCTTACATGCACAACGATAATATACCTAATTAAATTAGAATAAACATATTTCATATCAACAAGGAACCATTTCAACATCTTTAAGAATGAAGTTGCTCGATTAGCTATCGCCTAAATGCGTTCAGTATCCACACTCAGTTTTATTTTAAATTGGATAGCTACCGCTTTCTAACCTACAAACGCTTTAAAACGTATTTCGGTTAATAAAGTATACTTATAATGTCGTAATGTGCTAGTATTCTTAGGTAAAAATACATTATCTTCTTTTGTCGACGATGTAAATTCATAAACCTTTACGAGACTGTTGTACACCGAACCGATATGTTCTTAAAGGTAGTCGAACCGTTAGTCGAACAGGAAATGTTGCATTTACAATCAACTCAAAACACGCATTCAAAAACTCGCAACAATTACAAGGAAAAATATGCAACACCACAAAATAATAGGTTGCCACTATGTATATCGCTTTGGAACGGTCAGTGTCACAAAGGCATCTGGGGTTTAAACCAGGTTCTTGTGTAAACCTTATTCTGTGTAAATAAACAAAAATCCCCGTCAGGGTATATTTTCTAACATCCTAGACATGCTTAATAGGTAATATATCTAACCTTTTAATAAATAAGCCATTTATTGTGACCTACACAAACAAATAAAGACATTACGCATTTTACTTTTATTTGAAAAAAACAACAGCATTAATACATTTTGGTATACACATTAAAGCCATAAACATACCAGATAAATATGTAAAACAGCATCAAATACATGTATATCACCCTAGGGTGTTAAGTTTACAAAAACTCAAATAACATTAACATATTGGTAAAACTAGAAAATATAAACAACCTAAATGTTTATCTCTGTATATACTGAAAGGAAAAAAAGAAACGCGACACAGGAATTTCCGCTATATATTGTATATACTGCACAGTTAATTCCATATATATTCCAAGGAAATACCAAAATGTTTTGTGAAAAACAAAGTTGCAGTTAGTTAGAGAAAGGACACAATTGTGATGTTGTAGACGTTTTAATCGCAGTACACGTTGTAACAAGAAATTCATAAATGTTGAAGTTCCTTTTTGAAAAATTGAGCCAGTTCAGTAATGTATTTAACGTAAAGAGTTTGCAAAATGTTGCATCCTAAGTTTGCGCCAAACGCTTACTCTGTCAATAATGAAACTTTGCAGGGATACTATTTGCTGTGTTACGTGTTGTTTTAGTCTTTTTTCGGAAAGGAAAGATCTTACGTAGCCATGTACCATTCGATTAAATGCAGCATATTGTACCTACAATATATAGCGGAAATTCCCGTGTCTCGTTTCTTTTTCGTTTCAGTATATTACACAAGAGTTAAGTAGAGTTCACGTGACTGACCGAAGTTGCAGTTAATTGTTATGTGATCTTAAACAACGCTTTAGGAACTAATATTTATCATTCAGTAACTGATGGATACCTTGTACATTTATCAGTTATCATCCTGCTTTCAGCCTTAATTAGCCAAACTAATCGTTCTCTGTCCATTTAGTCCAAACGCTATAGTCTGTTTAAAAGACGAGATAGCAGTAAAGAAAACAGAACTGATTTGGTAATAGTGGTATCTTGACCGCCCATGTAAGGGTATCCGAGATTCATTGGTAAAACTGGAAACGTCGTGTACATTGGTTTCTGTGGCAGTGGTATGCGTGTTTGAATCCATTTTGGCTGCATGTACGTCTGACGAAGTTGGTTGGATGGATAAACGTAGGAATTGAATTGAAGTTGTGGATGCACGAACGGTAAAGTTGGGTAAATCGAGGGAAATGTGTTCGTACCTGCAACAAAGGAATATACATAAATGCATACGATAATATTAAATCAAATTCCGGAGGAGATGTATGAAAAAATATACACGTTATTATTAAATAGTTACATGCTAAGCAGTATATAACAAAAACATGATGTATTGGATGTAGTGCACTAATAGACAAAACGTATTTTTCTTGATCATTATTTAGCGGAGAAACAAACATTTTTTAAATTAATGGTAAAGAAAAATCGTCTAAAATTACATGCAATTTGGAGAAAAACGTAATTAGACATGTAGACACGTATTTAGATTAAAAAAAATGCCGTTTTGATTTTCTAATTTATTTCACAATTTGTGACTTTTAGACGTAGCATGCTTTTACCTTAAACGGTGAATATACTGGCTTTTAACGGAAATTTAACGGAATATGTTGTTACATGTAGCGGAATTGTTACTTTTAACGAAAATTGCTATTTTTAACGGTGCTACAGTCACGTTCGTTAGATAGGGACACATTGGGTCTTTCATCCGAGCACGTTACATAGCCATATACATCTTTTCAATTGTTAAATCGGTCAAAATTAGTGTATTCCTTTACAACTATGCCTCTCTCTCTCCCTTTGGGGCGGCCCTTAATAATTAAGTATATTTGCTAATCTAAAACTTATTTTATTTATACCAATTATAACGAAAGGGCTTTGAACTTATTTTAATCACTCTCGATGATTTCTAGAACCAGTACTAATAAACAGCAGATAAAATCTCTTTTTTAGGGACACAATCCATATGGTCATGTGCTGATGACAAATAAATAATAACAATATTCAAACAGTCAGACTGACGCTCAAATCATTTAAATCAATACATATGCAAACGTGTAGATACCGTTAGTAGGATCCAAATGGCATTGTAATGTGTATTCTTAATTAAAGCTACACAGTCCCTATTTTAACTGGTAATAACTCATGAATATTAATGAGTCATATGTGAAGAAGTTTCAAATCGACGAACACCACAAAAGACCGTATATAAGGCAGAAATGGATGCATAAAAAAAAAATCACATTTTCATTTAGCCTCCCTCCGTACAGGTAACATCGATAAATATACGGGTTCAGAATATATGTGATAAAAAGAAAAAAGTTGGCCTGAACGGGATTTGAACAAAAGCCTTGCACTTTTAAGTTTTGAAGGATGTACGCTGAACCACTAGACCACGGCTATTTATTGGTATGTTGTAGCATTTTTAACACTAAATAGGCATTACGTAATAACTAGCGCGCACACACAAACTCATCAAGCGCTAATAACAAGTCAGGATACGGTTGTTTTGAGGCGAAGTATTAGTTTCATATTTATAACATACAGTATTACACCAAGCAATGTTAATTTACATGTTCGACACATGTACTATACATTTATTGATCCATGTTGAGTTGCGTTCAAATATGTTAAGTTAAGCACCGATCGATGACTATACAGTAAATGATTTCCTGCGCCATATTTGCTCGCTTAAATACCCGATTTCGACATGAGCTAGTGAACATGAAGTTACAAAAAAGGACACGCCTTCAAAGAAGAAATAGATTGATATAGAGACTCTGTAGCTTTAAGTCATTCATTTGCCCTTAGGTAAATATCGGATGTTGCGTAGGACAGTATATATCACTGTTAACTTCAGTTGGAGTTTATATATTCGTTAGTAAGAGTAGGGCAGTTTTCCGAATTCTTATTATCATTCCGGCTCTAAATTACCTATACTATATTGATAAGCCATTTAACCTTCAGCTGAATTCATTTAGGTGTAAAATCAAGTATAATTTAACTGCGTTTAATGAGCCTAATACAAATATTTTCTTAAATGTATATATAAAAGAAACTTACGTGTATTTATATTGAAACTCTGGATAGTCGTTATTACCGCGAACAGAAGCACGCACGTACCTATTCTATATTGAAGTTCCATAGTTGTTAAACTTGTGTTATATGCCAATAAACAATTTAAAATTGACATATCGCTGAGCACACACAGTATATATAGTTTCTAACAGGTGTATTATGGTTTTCCTTCCTGTCTTCCTGTGACCAATGAAAACACGCTGTTCAAGACTTCCTGGGATTGGCACCCTCGTTAGCTGACACATTTTCCTCGTTTCAATCATAATATATTTCTGACCTATGCAAAGGAGAGTACATGAATAATATCCGGTGAAGTCATTCAAACTCCGTGTCTGGTTGAAATGATCTCAGATGTAGATGTCAACGAAGAAGTATAGTTGACGTTTTCATGACATACGCGTCACTATAAACTTAAAAGAGCCGCAGGGACAAACTTTGATTTTCGGTCATATGTTGAAGATTTTGTTATCTATTATATTATTTATGTTGAAAGTTGTTACTTTCTTTATCTACGAGGGTCATTCAATAAGTTCTGTCACTAACGCGTTTTAACAATTATGTGCTCATTGTGAGTGTTGATGTTTGGTACTAAATGAAGGAGAGTTTCAATACCATTACATTGATGGTAAAATGAATGCTGTATATTTTGTGTGACGAAAGTTATGGAACATTTAATATACATCACTTATACATACTGAGGCATTTTCGTCCTGAGTTTTTTTCAGGTATGTAAACTGTTACTTTTTTAAATGCCTGTTTCTCTTGAAGTACTTGTCGAAGACCTTTGACATTTCTCATACATTACCAGTTATAGCTGTGCATTACAAGATTCAGAATTTAAGCATGGTAGATGAAAAGGCATTGTCTTCGAAATTAACATTTTAAGCTAACATGTAAAATTAATTTAATGATAAATGGACATTAAATGGAAGGGCAGTCTTCTGAAATAGCGTTTTTGGATGATCAATATTTTCACTAAACATTGTGCAAAATTCTACAATGATGTGTTAAATATGAAATTTAAACACTGAAGGACTAGGATTTGTAAAAAAAATTGAAAACATATTAATACTATGAGAAAAATTACGACATTTAGAAGATATTATAACATTTCCGTAAACAAAATGAAGAAAATCAGTGTTATTTCCGCTAAAATTAAGGGATATGCATTCACTCATATCTCATTTACAGCAAGACCTTTCCGTATTCTCGACAATCATTTTCATGGATTATAGGCAAATAACAACAGATGGAGTACAAGAAAATTTAAAAGCATAGAATTATTCAAATAATTTTTACAACGTTTTGTAACAAGGACATTTTCAGAGATGCCAGTATCCAAAAGGTGTGGTAGGGGGAGGTAATTCAGGGGTATAAATAACCGGAATTTTTTCATTTTTGTTGTGGAATTTAAGAGAGCGAACCCAGTAGTACTATAAATACACTACTTTATATCAGTGTAATATCCAGTTCAAAGGATATATGCCTAGTGACAGAACTTTTTGAAGCACCCTCGTAAGTACTTATCTTTATGTTACTAATTTTAGTTGTATTGAACACATATTTAGTTACAAGTAACTCGTTAGCCAATTATACGCCTGGGTGAAACTGTAACCTAAAATATTAAATAATGTGCATGAGATCAAAACTGTATACTGCATGTGTCACTGTAATAAATAAATACTACAACTACTACTACTTCTATGCAAAACGCGAACCACTACAAATGTATCAAAAGTGTTGAACTCCTGTCATTTCGCGATTAAAGAACATGTTATAAAATATTGCAGAAAGGTTTTTGAAAATTCAGGAATCAATCTGCTGTGGTCAGGATTGCCGCGCCTAAACTCTACGCATCTGCGACTTGTTCACACTATACACTACTTTACTGCATAACTTGATAATAAAAGCTTAGACAGAAGACATTTGTTAGAGCAGGAACTAATGTTCTTTCTTGTTATAATTTTAGGGCCTTCTTTGAAAACACCCCTAATGATAATGATAACATGTGGATTCGCTCAGATGTTTGTAGATCTTTACTGGATACGGTAATTTGATTTTATGCTGAGATTGAAGAGCTTTTACGTTGAGTTTGTCACCGACAAACCATTGAGACCTTATTGTTTCTTTTTATAATACATCTTCGTATCTGGATGACATACTCAATATTGATTTACAGCAGAGAATATAAAAAACTGTAAACACCATACGTACAGCTGCAATCACCAACCAACGAAATACACATATGCTTTTTATCTACCCATTTTTTTTTTTATAAAATATCATTTTATTACTTATTTTTATGTTTGGGTTATACCATAACGTTTGTGAGTAGATTTCGTCAGGGGCTGTGGGAGGTCTACGCGCGAGGTTTTAATGACTCCTCTCGGTATCTGGATGACATATTGAACATTGACAACCCTTTCTTTCCAACTATGGTTAATAGTATTTATCCTAAAGAACTTCAGCTTAACAAAGCTAACATATCTGATAATAACGTTTCTTTTCTTGATTTAGATCTCTCGATTGAAAATGGTGAAATAATTAGCAAAATTTATGACAAGAGAGATGATTTTAATTTTGACATTGTTAATTATCCCCACTTGAATGGGGATGTTCCCCGAGCAACTTCTTATGGGTTGTATGTATCTCAACTTATTCGTTTTTCAAGAGCTTGTACTCGAGTTGAGGACTTTAATATTCGTAATCTTTGTATAACTAAAAGGCTACTCAATCAGGGTTACCGTTACCATAAACTTGGTAAAGCCTTTGCAAAAGTTTATTATCGTAGCCATGATCTTCTTTCCAAATATAAAAGTAATTTAAGGACCTTTCTGCGACAAGTACTATCACAACCTGACTTATATGGTGATGTGATTTATAAACTTCGTAAGATTCTTGGTCATGATCACTTTCATACTATCTTTGTTAAACTTGTTAAAAAGTTTATCAAAAGAGGTTATGACCCTATCATTTTGCAGCGTACTGCATGCTTGGTTGTGGACACTTTTACAGTTCGCCACTATGCTTTCCTCTTTAATTGTACGATGGCCGGACAGGCAATGGACCCTATGATAACGCCTACCTATAGCCCATTGGGACAGTGGCGTTTGATGTTTGTCTATGATATTTCTTGTCGTGCATAATGGTTTATTCTCTTTTTGCTCTGGCTTCTGCCAAGTCATTGAGTACCTTCATTGTGACTTTCTAGGCTATTGTTTTTTTTGTATTATATTTACACGAGCATATTTGTGTTTTACTTATATTGCCTATTGATGCTACCTTGTTAGTTAGAGATTAGATCATGGCGGGGATTTCTTTATTTACACTGTCCTATTTTAATGGGATGACAGTAGGGTAAGTGTGAGGTTTGGTGCACCCTAGAACCGGTTTAAACCCCCAGTGGCCTACTTTGCCACTGACCGTTCCAAAGCGGCCCTTTTGTGTTTGTGATGTCGTTTGTATTTATTATTACTTTTGCCTTCTTGTTTGTCTGTTTGCGTGTCTGTTTCTGTGTTTTGTGGTTGACTGTCCTCCTTGAATGCTGCTTTCCCTGTCCGATCTTTTTATATTTATTTATACTATACACTACTCTAATGCATAAGCTTATACAGAAGACATTTGCTTGTAAAATATCACGGCTTTCTTTGCAAACGCCCCTAATGATAATGATAACATGTGGACTCGCTCAGATGTTTGTAGATCTTTACTATATATGGTACTTTGATTTTTATACTGGGATGAAAGAGCTTTTACCTTGAGTTTATCTCCAACTAACCAGGCAGACATTATTGTTTATTTGTATAATACATCTTCGTATATAGATTACATACTAAATATTAAAAACTGTAAACACCACACCTACAGCTGCAATTACCAACCGGGGAAATACACATTTTCTTTTTAAATGTTCACGAAATACAAATGCGGTCTTAATGCATTAACATGTAATTCGATATTGTTTTAAAAGTGTTTAAACATTGGATTTACCACATGCGAGAGTTTTCCATAGATAAAAATCCCTCGTGACCACTTAATTTGCAAACGTCGAGTTTTAACACTAAATAAAGATTGTATAAAAACAGGTTCAATCAATTGTATTACACTTGTCTTAGAAACTTTGATGTCCTTTAGCATTCTCTGAAACAAGTGTTTTAAACCTATAATTTGCTAAACAAATACGATGGCTGTTCAAATAATACGTGGACTTTTCCGATATCGTTCTCATTTTTTTTGACGTAAACCTTTTAGATTCAAATACTTTGTAATACAAATCAAAAGAAATCGATTGATTTAAACTGAAAATCGATACCATCTTGTTACGTTGCAATGAATGATCTAATTGTGTGTGTGAATGTTTAATATTATACTTGATTCTGAGTAGGTATTTTCCACAAAGGTATATTTAAACATAAAAATGGGGATTTTAATAATGTTCATAATTATAGGGGCATCACTCTAGTAAGCTGCTTACCTAAGCTTTACACAACTGTATTAAATAAGAGATTTGTAACTTTTTATGATAGTTTTGTCTGATGGGCAGTTTGGATGTAGGAAAGGGCGTTCAACCACTGATGCATTGTTTGTCTTAATTAATAAAGTTCAAACGTTTCTTAATGATAAGAAAAGATTATACTTTGTATTTGTTGATTTGAAGAAATGTTTTGATACGATTTATAGAAATGTATTATGGATGAAACTTTGTTATGTTTTCAATACAACTAAAATGAAAACTACAACGTTGGAATTCAAGATATGTATGAAAAAGTGAAATCATGTGTAAGGAAATGTGAACAGTACTCAGATTTTTTTGAATATGCGAGTGGGTTGAGACAAGCGGAGATAACTTCGCAACTATTATTCTCGCTCTTTATTGAGGACATAGAATTTCATTTACAAAATGACTATAATACAAGTTTAAAAAAAGATGATATTGTACTTATTTTACTCTTATTTTACTCTTATAAGCAGATGATATGATTATTTTAGGTAAATCACCAGAATAATTGCAACAAAATATTAATCTACGTTATGATTATTGTAACATATGGGACTTAGAAGTAAACACGGCGATAACAAGTCATGTTTTTTTTTAAAAAAAGAGGCGGGCTATTAAACAATGAATCTTGCAATTATAATGGAGGAAACATAGAAGTAGTAAATGATTTCAATTATTTAGAACAGTTTTTAATTATACGGGGAATTTTGCCTTAAACCAAGAAATGGATTGTCAAAGCTCTTAAAGCACTGAATGTACTCTTAAATAATTGTAAAAAGGTAAGATAGAAAACGAAAATACTAGGACAATTTGTCTCTTTTGTCGACTCTATTTCGAATTATTCTTCGGAATTTTGGGGATATACAAAATCAAAGCAAATCGAGAGATTACATTTAAATTTTGTAAGCAAATTTTAAAGGTGAGATATAGCTCATGTACATGATGTACAGCAGGAGTTTATGGTGAATTAGGCAGATATCCTTTATTCATAACACGTTATGTAAGAATTGTTAAATATTGTTTTAAAATACTAAAAACATATTACATAATACTTAAAAATATTTACATATCATTATTAAACGATTGTTAAAAAGGGTTATACAAACTGGGTATCAAACATAGAAAAGATGTTAAATGTATATGGTTTTATTATTGTCTGGAATGATACAAATTCGGTTGACTTTAGGTACTTTATTAACGTATTTAGTCACAGAGTTGTTGATTGTTTCATACAAGGATGGCTTGTGGATAAATAATCAAGTAGACTACTTGAATTATATAAACATTGTAAAATGAGTTTTAATTACGAAGCATATATAGATATAAAAATCGAACAGGAAAAATAGCAATCAAGAACGACAGTCAACCACAAACACACAGAGAAACAAAGAACAACTTTAAAGATGAATAAATGCCAAATACGTCATTACAAGCACAAAAGAGTTGACGTTGATCTTTGTTTCTCTGTGTGTTTGTGGTTGACTGTCGTCCTTGAATGCTTTTCCTGTTTCATTTTTATATATGTGGAACGGACAGTGGCAAAAACGGCCCCTGGGGTTTTAGTTTAACCCAGGTTCTAGGGTGCACCAAACCTCACTCTTACCCTACTGTAAACCTATAATTTGCTAAACAAATACGATGGCTGTTCAAATAATACGTGGACTTTTTCGATATCGTTCTCATTTTTTTTGACGTAAACCTTTTAGATTGAAATACTTTGTAATCCAAATCAAAAGAAATCGATTGATTTAAACTGAAAATCGATACCATCTTGTTACGTTGCAATGAATGATCTAATTGTGTGTGTGAATGTTTAATATTATACTTGATTCTGAGTAGGTATTTTCCACAAAGGTATATTTAAACATAAAAATGGGGATTTTAATAATGTTCATAATTATAGGGGCATCACTCTAGTAAGCTGCTTACCTAAGCTTTACACAACTGTATTAAATAAGAGATTTGTAACTTTTTATGATAGTTTTGTCTGATGGGCAGTTTGGATGTAGGAAAGGGCGTTCAACCACTGATGCATTGTTTGTCTTAATTAATAATGTTCAAACGTTTCTTAATGATAAGAAAAGATTATACTTTGTATTTGTTGATTTGAAGAAATGTTTTGATACGATTTATAGAAATGTATTATGGATGAAACTTTGTTATGTTTTCAATACAACTAAAATGAAAACAACAACGTTGGAATTCAAGATATGTATGAAAAAGTGAAATCATGTGTAAGGAAATGTGAACAGTACTCAGATTTTTTTGAATATGCGAGTGGGTTGAGACAAGCGGAGATAACTTCGCAACTATTATTCTCGCTCTTTATTGAGGACATAGAATTTTATTTACAAAATGACTATAATACAAGTTTAAAAAAAGATGATATTGTACTTATTTTACTCTTATTTTACTCTTATAAGCAGATGATATGATTATTTTAGGTAAATCACCTGAATAATTGCAACAAAATATTAATCTACGTTATGATTATTGTAACAAATGGGACTTAGAAGTAAACACGGCGATAACAAGTCATGTTTTTTTTTTTAAAAAGAGGCGGGCTATTAAACAATGAATCTTGCAATTATAATGGAGGAAACATAGAAGTAGTAAATGATTTCAATTATTTAGAACAGTTTTTAATTATACGGGGAATTTTGCCTTAAACCAAGAAATTGATTGTCAAAGCTCTTAAAGCACTGAATGTACTCCTAAATAATTGTAAAAAGGTAAGATAGAAAACGAAAATACTAGGACAATTTGTCTCTTTTGTCGGCTCTATTTTGAATTATTCTTCGGAATTTTGGGGATATACAAAATCAAAGCAAATCGAGAGATAACATTTATATTTTTAGAAGCAAATTTTAAAGGTGAGATATAGCTCATGTACATGATGTACATTAGGAGTTTATGGTGAATTAGGCAGATATCCTTTATTCATAACACGTTATGTAAGAATTGTTAAATATTGTTTTAAAATACTAAAAACATATTACATAATACTTAAAAATATTTACATATCATTATTAAACGATTGTTAAAAAGGGTTATACAAACTGGGTATCAAACATAGAAAAGATGTTAAATGTATATGGTTTTATTATTGTCTGGAATGATACAAATTCGGTTGACTTTAGGTACTTTATTAACGTATTTAGTCACAGAGTTGTTGATTGTTTCATACAAGGATGGCTTGTGGATAAATAATCAAGTAGACTACTTGAATTATATAAACATTGTAAAATGAGTTTTAATTACGAAGCATATATAGATATAAAAATCGAACAGGAAAAATAGCAATCAAGAACGACAGTCAACCACAAAACACACAGAGAAACAAAGAACAACTTTAAAGATGAATAAAATGCCAAATACGTCATTACAAGCACAAAAGAGTTGACGTTGATCTTTGTTTCTCTGTGTGTTTGTGGTTGACTGTCGTCCTTGAATGCTTTTCCTGTTTCATTTTTATATATGTGGAACGGACAGTGGCAAAAACGGCCCCTGGGGGTTTAGTTTAACCCAGGTTCTAGGGTGCACCAAACCTCACGCTTACCCTACTGTAAACCTATAATTTGCTAAACAAATACGATGGCTGTTCAAATAATACGTGGACTTTTTCGATATCGTTCTCATTTTTTTTGACGTAAACCTTTTAGATTCAAATACTTTGTAATCCAAATCAAAAGAAATCGATTGATTTAAACTGAAAATCGATACCATCTTGTTACGTTACAATGAATGATCTAATTGTGTGTGTGAATGTTTAATATTATACTTGATTCTGAGTAGGTATTTTCCACAAAGGTATATTTAAACATAAAAATGGGGATTTTAATAATGTTCATAATTATAGGGGCATCACTCTAGTAAGCTGCTTACCTAAGCTTTACACAACTGTATTAAATAAGAGATTTGTAACTTTTTATGATAGTTTTGTCTGATGGGCAGTTTGGATGTAGGAAAGGGCGTTCAACCACTGATGCATTGTTTGTCTTAATTAATAATGTTCAAACGTTTCTTAATGATAAGAAAAGATTATACTTTGTATTTGTTGATTTGAAGAAATGTTTTGATACGATTTATAGAAATGTATTATGGATGAAACTTTGTTATGTTTTCAATACAACTAAAATGAAAACTACAACGTTGGAATTCAAGATATGTATGAAAAAATGAAATCATGTGTAAGGAAATGTGAACAGTACTCAGATTTTTTTGAATATGCGAGTGGGTTGAGACAAGCGGAGATAACTTCGCAACTATTATTCTCGCTCTTTTTGAGGACATAGAATTTTATTTACAAAATGACTATAATACAAGTTTAAAAAAAGATGATATTGTACTTATTTTACTCTTATTTTACTCTTATAAGCAGATGATATGATTATTTTAGGTAAATCACCTGAATAATTGCAACAAAATATTAATCTACGTTATGATTATTGTAACAAATGGGACTTAGAAGTAAACACGGCGATAACAAGTCATGTTTTTTTTTTTAAAAAGAGGCGGGCTATTAAACAATGAATCTTGCAATTATAATGGAGGAAACATAGAAGTAGTAAATGATTTCAATTATTTAGAACAGTTTTTAATTATACGGGGAATTTTGCCTTAAACCAAAAAATTGATTGTCAAAGCTCTTAAAGCACTGAATGTACTCTTAAATAATTGTAAAAAGGTAAGATAGAAAACGAAAATACTAGGACAATTTGTCTCTTTTGTCGGCTCTATTTTGAATTATTCTTCGGAATTTTGGGGATATACAAAATCAAAGCAAATCGAGAGATTACATTTATATTTTTAGAAGCAAATTTTAAAGGTGAGATATAGCTCATGTACATGATGTACAGCAGGAGTTTATGGTGAATTAGGCAGATATCCTTTATTCATAACACGTTATGTAAGAATTGTTAAATATTGTTTTAAAATACTAAAAACATATTACATAATACTTAAAAATATTTACATATCATTATTAAACGATTGTTAAAAAGGGTTATACAAACTGGGTATCAAACATAGAAAAGATGTTAAATGTATATGGTTTTATTATTGTCTGGAATGATACAAATTCGGTTGCCTTTGTACTTTATTAACGTATTTAGTCACAGAGTTGTTGATTGTTTCATACAAGGATGGCTTGTGGATAAATAATCAAGTAGACTACTTGAATTATATAAACATTGTAAAATGAGTTTTAATTACGAAGCATATATAGATATAAAAATCGAACAGGAAAAATAGCAATCAAGAACGACAGTCAACCACAAAACACACAGAGAAACAAAGAACAACTTTAAAGATGAATAAAATGCCAAATACGTCATTACAAGCACAAAAGAGTTGACGTTGATCTTTGTTTCTCTGTGTGTTTGTGGTTGACTGTCGTCCTTGAATGCTTTTCCTGTTTCATTTTTATATATGTGGAACGGACAGTGACAAAAACGGCCCCTGGGGGTTTAGTTTAACCCAGGTTCTAGGGTGCACCAAACCTCACGCTTACCCTACTGTAAACCTATAATTTGCTAAACAAATACGATGGCTGTTCAAATAATACGTGGACTTTTTCGATATCGTTCTCATTTTTTTTGACGTAAACCTTTTAGATTCAAATACTTTGTAATCCAAATCAAAAGAAATCGATTGATTTAAACTGAAAATCGATACCATCTTGTTACGTTACAATGAATGATCTAATTGTGTGTGTGAATGTTTAATATTATACTTGATTCTGAGTAGGTATTTTCCACAAAGGTATATTTAAACATAAAAATGGGGATTTTAATAATGTTCATAATTATAGGGGCATCACTCTAGTAAGCTGCTTACCTAAGCTTTACACAACTGTATTAAATAAGAGATTTGTAACTTTTTATGATAGTTTTGTCTGATGGGCAGTTTGGATGTAGGAAAGGGCGTTCAACCACTGATGCATTGTTTGTCTTAATTAATAATGTTCAAACGTTTCTTAATGATAAGAAAAGATTATACTTTGTATTTGTTGATTTGAAGAAATGTTTTGATACGATTTATAGAAATGTATTATGGATGAAACTTTGTAATGTTTTCAATACAACTAAAATGAAAACTACAACGTTGGAATTCAAGATATGTATGAAAAAATGAAATCATGTGTAAGGAAATGTGAACAGTACTCAGATTTTTTTGAATATGCGAGTGGGTTGAGACAAGCGGAGATAACTTCGCAACTATTATTCTCGCTCTTTTTGAGGACATAGCATTTTATTTACAAAATGACTATAATACAAGTTTAAAAAAAGATGATATTGTACTTATTTTACTCTTATTTTACTCTTATAAGCAGATGATATGATTATTTTAGGTAAATCACCTGAATAATTGCAACAAAATATTAATCTACGTTATGATTATTGTA
This sequence comes from Cyrtodaria siliqua, assembly GCA_037043455.1. Classification (NCBI taxonomy): domain Eukaryota; kingdom Metazoa; phylum Mollusca; class Bivalvia; order Adapedonta; family Hiatellidae; genus Cyrtodaria; species Cyrtodaria siliqua. Next base: position 63,605 of record JAWPHD010005893.1, on the reverse strand, counting down.
ACAAATGGGACTTAGAAGTAAACACGGCGATAACAAGTCATGTTTTTTTTTTAAAAAAGAGGCGGGCTATTAAACAATGAATCTTGCAATTATAATGGAGGAAACATAGAAGTAGTAAATGATTTCAATTATTGAGAACAGTTTTTAATTATACGGGGAATTTTGCCTTAAACCAAGAAATTGATTGTCAAAGCTCTTAAAGCACTGAATGTACTCCTCAATAATTGTAAAAAGGTAAGATAGAAAACGAAAATACTAGGACAATTTGTCTCTTTTGTCGGCTCTATTTTGAATTATTCTTCGGAATTTTGGGGATATACAAAATCAAAGCAAATCGAGAGATTACATTTATATTTTTAGAAGCAAATTTTAAAGGTGAGATATAGCTCATGTACATGATGTACAGCAGGAGTTTATGGTGAATTAGGCAGATATCCTTTATTCATAACACGTTATGTAAGAATTGTTAAATATTGTTTTAAAATACTAAAAACATATTACATAATACTTAAAAATATTTACATATCATTATTAAACGATTGTTAAAAAGGGTTATACAAACTGGGTATCAAACATAGAAAAGATGTTAAATGTATATGGTTTTATTATTGTCTGGAATGATACAAATTCGGTTGACTTTAGGTACTTTATTAACGTATTTAGTCACAGAGTTGTTGATTGTTTCATACAAGGATGGCTTGTGGATAAATAATCAAGTAGACTACTTGAATTATATAAACATTGTAAAATGAGTTTTAATTACGAAGCATATATAGATATAAAAATCGAACAGGAAAAATAGCAATCAAGAACGACAGTCAACCACAAACACACAGAGAAACAAAGAACAACTTTAAAGATGAATAAAATGCCAAATACGTCATTACAAGCACAAAAGAGTTGACGTTGATCTTTGTTTCTCTGTGTGTTTGTGGTTGACTGTCGTCCTTGAATGCTTTTCCTGTTTCATTTTTATATATGTGGAACGGACAGTGGCAAAAACGGCCCCTGGGGGTTTAGTTTAACCCAGGTTCTAGGGTGCACCAAACCTCACGCTTACCCTACTGTCATCCCAATAAAACGGGACAGTGGTGTAAATAAAGAAATCCCCGCCATGAACTATTCTCTAACCGACAAGGCAGCATAAGTAAAACACAAAGATGCTCGAGTATATATAAATACAAAAAACAATAGCATAGAAGGCCACAAAGAATGTACTCAATGGCTTGGCAGATGCCAGAGTAACAAGAGAACAAACCATTGAGGGCACGACTAGACAAGATTGCAGACAAACATCAAACGTCACAGTCCTTTTGAGCTTTAGGTAGACGACATCATAGCCTGTCCGGTCATCACAAAATTAAAGAGGAAATCATAGTGGCGACCTGTAAATGGGTCCACCACCAAGTATGCAGTGCGTTGAAACATGTTGGGGTCATAACCTCTCATTGACAACCCTTTCTGTTCTACTATGGTTAACAATATATACCCTAAAGAACTTAAAGCTAATATTTCTGATACTAACGCTTTGTTTCTTGATTTACATCTCTCCATTGAAGATGGTGAAATAATTGGCACAATATATGACAAGAGAGATGACTTTAATTTTGATACTGTTAATTATCCCCATTTAGATGGGGATGTTCCCCGATCAACTTCTTATGGGGTCTATGAGTCTCAACTTATTCGTTTTTCTAGAGCTTGTACTCGAGTTGAGGACTTTAATATTCGTAATCTTTGTATAACTAAAAAGCTACTCCATCAGGGTTACCGTTACAATAAACTTCGTAAAACCTTGGTAACATTTTATTATCGTAACCCTGATCTTCTTTCCAAATATAAAAGTAATTTAAGAACTCTTCTGCGACATGGACTATCACAACCTGACTTCTATGGTGACGTGATTTACATACGTCGTAAGATTCTTGGTCATGATCACTTTCATACTATCTGTGTTAAACTTGTTCAAAGGTGTATCAAAGGAAGTTATGACCCTATCATTTTGCAACGCACTGCATGCTTGGTGGTGGACCCATTTACAGTTCGCCACTATGCTTTCCTCTTTGATTGTGCGATGACCGGACAGGCTGTGGACCTTATGATGACGTCATGAGGACGGTGACGTTTGATGTTTGTCTACAGTCTTGTCTTATCGTGCCCTTTATGGTTCATTCTCTTCTGCCAAAGCATTGAGTATCTCTTTGTGGCTTTCTAGGCTATTTGTTTTGTATTTATATATACACGAGCATCTTTGTGTTTTACTATATTGCCTATTAATGCTGCTTCGTAATCTTTGTATAACTAAAAAGCTACTCAATCAGGGTTACCGTTACCATAAACTTCGTAAACCTTTGCACAATTTTATTATCGTAACCTTCATCTTCTTTTCAAGTAATTTAAGGCCTCTTCTGCGACAAGGATATCCCAACCTGACTTCTATGGTGATGTGATTTATAAACTTCGTAATATTCTTGGTCATGATCACTTGTTAAACTTGTTAAATAGTTTATCAAAAGAGGTTAAGACCCTATTATTTTGCAACGTACTGCATGCATGGTGGTGGACCCTTTTACAGTTCGCCACTATGCTTTCCTCTTTAATTGTACGATGACCGGACAGGCTGTGGACCCTATGATGACGTCTACATTAAGCCCATTGGGACGGTGGCGTTTGATGTTTGTCTATGACCTTTCTTGTCGTGCCCTTAATGGTTTATTTTCTTGTTGCTCTTGCTTCTGCCAAGTCAATGAGTACCTTCATTGTGGCTTTCTAGGCTATTGTGTTATTTGTATTATATTTACACGAGCATATTTGTGTTTTACTTATATTGCCTATTGATGCTGCCTTGTTGGTTAGAGATTAGATCATGGCGGGGATTTCTTTATTTACACTGTCCTGTTTTAATAGGATGACAGTAGGGTGTGAGGTTTGGTGCACCCTAGAACCGGTTTAAACCCCCAGTGGCCTACTTTGCCACTGACCGTTCCAAAGCGGTAGCCCTATTGTCAACCCTTTTGTGTTTGTGATGTCCTTTGCATTTATTATTATTTTTGCATTCTTGTTTGTCTGTTTGCGTGTTTGTTTCTGTGTTTTGTGGTTGACTGTCCTCCTTGAATGCTACTTTCCCTGTCCGATCTTTTTATATTTCTTTGTTGGTTAGAGAATAGTTCATGGCGGGGATTTCTTTATTTACACTGTCCCGTATTATTGGGTTGACAGTAGGGTAAGTGTGAGATCTGGTGCACATAGAACCTGGTTTAAACACCCAGCAGCCTTTTTGGCCACTGACCGTTTGTGATGACTTATTTGGCCTTTTATTCATTTGTTCTTTGTTTCTGTGTGTGTTTTTGTGTTGTTTTTTTGTTGTTGTTTTTTTGGGAGGGTGGGGAGGTGGGAGGCTGGGGGAATCTAAGGTCTTCAGCCCTACTGTAAAATCTTTCCTTACAAATAAAGGCAAGATACAAAAATATACTATAATATGCGAACACGATCAACTTATTAATGATCAGCAAGAAGTGGGAAATTTTTTCAATGACGTTTTTGTTAATGTTGCTAGAAATATTGATAATGATACTATAAATATAGACGAAACACATCCAAGTATTAAGAAAATAAGAAAACAATCTTAGCCAGGCAGAATTGAATTTTACACCAGTAAATACAGAATTTATTGAAAAACAAGTAGATAAACTTCAAATAAAAAAGCAACAGGACATGACAGAATTTCGGCAAAACTAGTTATAATAGCTAAACCAACAATTTCAATACCAATAACAGCTTTTGTTCACATTTCATTTTCTTCTACAGTCTTCCCCAATATTCTAAATCTGGCACAAGTAACCCCTTTCCATAAAAGGAATAGCACACTCGTTAAATGTAATTATAGACCAGTCAGCATAATGCCCGCCCCGTCCAAATTTTTTAAAAGATCAATAGACTGCCAGATAGTTTACTTTTTGAAAAACCATTTCAATGTATTTTTATCTGCTTTTAGACCAGGTTAATATTGTCAATCTACCCTTTTAAGTATTATTGAGGACTGGAAGGAGGCGTTAGATAATAATGAATATGTTGAAGCCATTTTAATGAGTATATCCAAAGCATTTGATCGTTTGCCTCACGACTTTTTATTATTAAAACTTAAATATTATGGAGTGTCACAAAACGCGCTCAACCTAATAGAAAGCTACATTACAAATAGAAAGAAATATAAAAAGATCGGACAGGGAAAATAGCATTCAAGGAGGACAGTCAACCACAAAACACAGAAACAAACATGCAAACAGACAAACAAGAAGGCAAAAGTAATAATAAAAGCAAACGACATCACAAACACAAAAGGGTTGACAATAGGGATACCGCCTTGGAACGGTCAGTGGCAAAGTAGGCCTCTGGGGGACTTTAAACCGGTTCTATGGTGCACCAAACCTCACACTTACCCTACTGTCATCCCATTAAAACAGGACAGTGTAAGTAAAGAAATCCCCGCCATGATCTAATCTCTAACCAACAAGGCAGCATCAATAGGCAATATAAGTAAAACACAAATATGCTCGTGTAAATATAATACAATAAAACAATAGCCTAGAAAGCCACAATGAAGGTACTCAATGACTTGGCAGAAGCCAGAGCAGTAAGAGAATATACCATCAAGGGCACGACAAGAAAGATCATAGACAAACATCAAACGCCACCGTCCCAATGGGCTTAAGGTAGGCGTCATCATAGGGTCCACAGCCTGTCCGGTCATCGTACAATTAAAGAGGAAAGCATAGTGGCGAACTGTAAAAGGGTCCACCACCAATCATGCAGTTCGTTGCAAAATGATAGGGTCATAACCTCTTTTGATAAACTTTTTAACAAGTTTAACAGAGATAGTATGAAAGTGATCATGACCAAGAATCTTACGAAGTTTATAAATCACATCACCATAGAAGTCAGGTTGTGATAGTCCTTGTCGCAGAAGAGTCCTTAATTTTTTTTTATATTTGGAATGAAGATCAGGGATAAGATAATAAAATTTTGCATAGGTTTTACGAAGTTTATGGTAACGGTAACCCTGATTGAGTAACTTTTTAGTTATACAAAGATTACGAATATTAAAGTCCTCAATTCGAGTACAAGCTCTTGAAAAACGAATAAGTTGAGACACATACACCCCATAAGAAGTTGCTCGGAGAACATCCCCATCCAAGTTGGAATAATTAACAATGTCAAAATTAAAATCATCTCTCTTATCATAGATTTTGCTATTTATTTTGCCATTTTCAATCGAGAGATCTAAATCAAGAAAAGAAGCGTTATTATCAGATATATTAGCTTTATTAAGCTGAAGTTCTTTAGGATAAATATTATCAACCATAGTAGGAAAGAAAGGGTTGTCAATGTTCAGTATGTCATCCAGATACCGAGAGGTGTCATTAAAAGCTTCAATAACATCTGCCTGGGTATCTGGTGAAAGACTCAACATGAAATTTCTTTCATAGCAAAATAAAAACAAGTCTGCGACAAGTGGTTCACAGTTCGTACCGATAGGGATACCAACAATTTGTCTATAAACGGTGGTACCATACCTGACGAAAATATTATCTAATAGGAAGATGAGTGCTTCAAAAACTTCATATCAAGTCCACTTAGTATAATTGTCTAAACGGCCGTTAGTAAAAAATGCTTTAATATTATTACATGCCAAAAATGGTGTATTTTCTCTAGCGAATGTTTTTTGAATAAGAGAAATTAGCTTGTCTTTAATAAGGTGATGTGGTAAGGTTGTATATAGGGTTAAGAAGTCATAAGTGCTTATTGATGAAACTTGACCTTTATTGAAAATTTTATCCAGAATGTCTCCTGAATTTTTTATAGATCAAAATAAATTAATCCCATAAGTGTTCATAAGTTTTATCCCAATATAGTTTAACGTGATCTTTGACGGCAGTAAGACAAGAAGTTAAAAGTTTGGAGATGTTTGTTGTGGTGCAGGCACTAGCATTAGAAATAAAGCAAGCCTTATATGGATTTTTATGTCATTTAGGAATCCAGTACATGGTAGGCAGTTTATTTTGCTTATCGTTTACACCAGCTTTGAAAGTAGTGCACCGAGTGATATGGGCGGAAACAACATCATCCTCAGTAGAATAAACTGGAGTATACGAATTAGTGCTGCCGAGTTCCAGAGATAAAACATTGACATAATGTAGGCGTCAAACAATAATTACATTATTAGCTGCTTTATCTGCATGAACTAAAACAAATTTCTTATGAAATTTCTGAAGTCCCGATTTTAAATTACGAAAGGAAAACCTAGGTCTCGGAGGAAGTAAAGAGGGGTTAGCATTATAAAAGTTAATACGTGTATCTATAATTTTAAGAATTGACTTTTTCCAAGTAGAAAGCGAGTTTTGGTACGCATGTTCTCTACGACACCATTTTATACTAAAATCTTCAATGGAGTGGGCGATCTGGGCACGACAGGCATTAAAATCAATAGTTGAAGGTAATCTATATTTAGGACCTTTCGAAAACAAATGCCGAATACGTTTATCAACAATATCAAAATTACCAGTGATGACATGACCTGCTGGAGCATAACAAAATGTTGATGCGTTGCATTCACATTCCTTAGGAGTACAATGTACTATATCAAGGTCAGAAACTATTTTGTTGTAGTTGAAAATAATATTTCTAAAAGGCTTTTTATATTTATAACAAATTACAGGACTTTCGGAATTTTTGAAATATTTTGGGATAGAATCAACTACATGAGTATCCCGAAAAATACTAGGCATGTCAATGAAATCAATACCTTTATTAATATATAGTAGTTTTAGAAAATGCCTGACGTGATCTGACTCCTTTTTCAATATGGGGTCGGAGAACATGTTGTGTGTAGCTTTGAACTATGAAAGCAGTGTTATACAAGGGATCTGTACGAATGAAAATTTTGTCGGCTTCCTCGTCGATCAACTGTAGTGAAGAAATGGACAAAGAGGTAATCCGTGAAAGCATAGAGTGCTTTCCAGACTGTTTAAAAATAGTATGTAAACAGCGACAGAAATAATTACACGTGATTTACGTTTGATGTTACCATTACGCCTAAGACCATGAGACCTAGATTTACGCTTTCGAATAGAAAATATAGAAAAAATGTCAATATTAGGATCTTTAGAAATATTTCCTTCTTGATAAATATTGTCATTAAGGCCGAGTGGATAAGGTGTCTGCAAGTTTTTCATCCACTTAAGTTCTGCAATATGTCTAGCTTTTATTTTGAAGCTTTTAGTAGAATCATTATCAAAACATATTTATTCAACCGGTTGAACAGTTACGTAATTAAAATTATGATCTGATTGACGAAAGTGTTGGTACAAGTAATTTTTTAACTTTTTAGGATTAGTCGCATTATATTTGTGTTCACGAAATCGAACTTTTAAGGATCGACCTGTTTGTTTAACATATTGTATACCGCAACGTGGTGCATTTCAAGTCAGAACATAAATGACGTGAGTAGTACGTCAATCAACATTTGAAGCTAGACATACATTAAACAATCTACCATTAACAGCTGATTTAATGGAGTACTTGCAAGATAAATAATTGCAACAACTGCACCTCTTAGCATTGCACTTATTAATAGAGGGAAACACCCTGCGTCTTGAATGAACTAAATTATTTCTGGTATTTCCTCAAAACAGGTGATCCTAGAGGAGTTACGGAAACTTGTGAGCCATTATTAAAAATCCTAGTAATATTATTAGAAGGAGCATGAAACGAGGTTGCCGAATGAAGATTTGAAGGTGTAAGGCGTACATATGGTTTAGTTTTAAGAAATGAAGAGTTATTTTGTGGAATTTGTATTGATGACGCAGAGTGCAACCGAAGAGGTGAAAGATTTATTTTTAAAGTTTTAACTAAAAGACTCATAATTGTTTTTATGGAGAGTAATACCATTCTGTGAAAAGCTATATAAGGGCCAATAAGTATTTATTAGAGATACGAAATAGAATCGTGTCAATGATCCATAAGAAACAGTTTATAAAAATTGAAACTTTCAAAAGTGATTTGTCTACAATCTATAAAGGGATCGATATTAGGACCAGTACTGTTTAATATATTCATAAACGATATTTTTCACTTTGTTAATGAATGTAGTCGCTATAATAATTTCGACGATAACACCCTCACACATTCTGTCACCATATTGAAAATGTAATTCAGGCCCTGGAGAAAGACAGTTTATCTCTAATTACTTGGTTTTCTGACAACAAAATGAAAGCAAATCCTGAGAAATTTCAAGCAATAGCTATAGGTAAAAAAACAAAACAATAAAATATTTTGTTTTAGTTTAGGTAACATCAATATTGACTGTGAAGATGAGGTAACACTTCTGCGAGTAACTATTGACTTTAAATTAAATTTTAACACTCATATTTCAAACATCTGCAAAAAAGCATCCAGACAACTAAATGTACTTAAAATAATTGAAAAATATTGATGTAAATTAGGCAAACTTAATATATATTATTCTTTTGTCCATTATCATGGTATTTTTGTGGAGAACTAAATACTAAGAAAATTGAAAAAATCAAAGAAAGAGCACTCCGTTTCATCTATTGTGATTATACATCGACTTATGATACTTTATTAATCAAGTCAAAATTACCTACATTGGAAGTCAGAAGAATACTTACCATGGCAATTGAAACTTTTAACATTCTAAATAATCAAAGTCCATTATATATTCAAGATTTAATAGCCATTAAAAATAAATATTATTCTTTTAGGTATACTAACACTGCATTCGTCCCACAGGTAGGTAAGGACAACACATTATGGCAACAACTCGTTCCGTTACGGGGCTGCCAAACTCTGGAACTCGATGCCTCACACTTCCGTAATGAATTAAATTATAATCAGTTTCGGAGTCTGGTCGGCTTCCGGAGCGGGACGAATTGCCACTGCACCTGGTGTGTTAGCGGTTTTTAGTTGCTGTTAATAAGGCCTATATTGCTGTATTTTAGTTATGCTTATGCTTTATGTTGCTTTTGTTAGTTTTTGCACGTGAATCTGTACAGCGCTGCTTCTATAATGCTCTGTTCCAATTCAGTGTATCCCCCTTTTAAATGTCATGTTTCAAGCATACAGATTGAGTCAATCAGTTCATCTCATATCTGATATGAAGTGATAAGTGTCTTAGCACTTTTCTAATTATCCGCCTTTGCTATACGTTGCCTTTCAGTGTTTTACCCTCTCGATTTTAATTAAATTTTAACAGCGAGTACCTTGGACTTATCCTTAAAATCTTGCTCAGCTAGAACCTGTAGGATTGACTCAGGTCTGTATGTCTTTTACCTGTGAATATGTACAAATGTCTCCGTAACTTTATTTCCCTAAACGTTATATTTGAGCTTTTCTATGACTCTGTGTGAGTATACTTTCAGTGTAAAATGTCTACCATATGTCATTAATATGCATGCCAATGTATGTTATTATCATTTAATAGTTTATCAGCTTTATATGTGCAACCATTTATGTGCTTTTGTGTCTGTTACAATGTCTTATTGTCAAGTTTATTATTAGTTTATTATTACTCTTTAGCCTCTCCATATCGAGGGAATATGCATGAAGTGTAAGTGTTGATGTTAACTATCAATATTATAATTGTGCATTCCAAATTATTTTATTTATCATTAATCATTTTTAAATGTGTAACATCTATATGCTCTAAATGCTATTGTGTTATTTAAATTATCTTGCCTAATTTTACTCTATGTCAGTCAGTAGCTAGCTAATGTTTGCATTTATATGCCATACCGAAAATATTTGTCAGGAATATATATATAGATATAAAAATCGAACAAGAAAAGCAGCATTCAAGGACATTTTTTGCTCGGAGAAAAGTGATAATTTTCCATCCTTACACCCGCCCCACTCCGATTTTTATTGCATATGCAACTTTTATGGATTTTATGGATTTTCACTTTTGTGTATTTTTATTTTTCCAAGTTACTCCCTGAAGTATAGGAGTATGCCACTCTACGCTCCTGCGTGTGCATAACTAACAAAACAATTAGATAATGAACTTTCGGATGTAAATTTCTCATGAGAGCCTTGATTTTAAATAAGTTTGTGGAGCACAATGGCATTCGTCCCTTTATTGATTGATTTAGTTGCTACTGCACATGCATGTGTGCGTGTATTTTAAATTCAGAATGCGCTTCATGTTCGCTGTACTAAATGTCGCTATTAATATTGCTGAAATTAAAAAGGCAGTCTCGCAAATAGGTCAAAGTAGGTGTGAAGTGCCAGCAGGCTATTAAATTAGTTAATTATGCCCATTTAGATGGGGATGTTCCCCGAGCAACGTCTTATGCGGTCTATGTGTCTCAGCTTATACGTTTTGTAAGAGCTTGTACTAGAGTTGAGAACTTTAATATTCGTAATCTTTGTATAACTAAAAAGCTACTCCATCAGGGTTACCGTTACCATAAACTTCGTTTCCAAAGGTCCACTCTCATACTCTTTCGTAAAACATTTGCAAAAGTTTATTTTCTTCCGTGGCAAGGACTATCACAACCTGACTTCTATGGTGACTTGATTTACAAACTTCGTAAGATACTTGGCCATGATCACTTTCATACTATCTTTGTTAAACTTGTTAAAAGGTTTATCAAAAGAGGTTATGACCCTATCATTTTGAAACGCACAGCATGCTTGGTGGTGGACCCATTTACAGATCGCCACTATGCTTCCTCTTTAATTGTGCGATGACCGGAAAGGCTGTGGAAGCTATGATGACGTCTACCTAAAACCCAAACAAGACGGTGACGTTTGATGTTTGTCTGCAGTCTTGTTTTGTCGTGCCCTCAATGGTTCATTCTCTTGTTGCTCTGGCTTCTGTCAAGTCATTGAGTACATTCTTTGTGGCTTTCTAGGCTTTTTTTGTTTTTGTAATTATACACCGAAACACAAAAGAAACGCATCACTACACTGCTGTATCTTTTTTTATTATCAGCACAATTTATTCCGGTAAAAATAAATTCATAAGACCATTATTATGTTGATATACTGTGAAAAAATAACAAAACTCGGATAACTATAAGTATGGATTTCATTCGATTGATGGAGCACACCCACAATGTCAAAAGTCACAAAATTCAATATTTTGTGTATCCGCCGCGCGCATGGATGCAAGCTGCACATCTTCTCCTCGTTGACCAATGACATTGGCGAGCAAGCGTTGAGGAATGTTACGCCACTCTTCACTCTTCCGTCTATGCCTGACATGGTGGATGCTGACGCCCATACACACGTCGTTTCAGCGTCGCCCAGATGTTTTCGATTGGAGCGAGATCAGGGGATAACGCTGGCCAGTTCATAACTTGGACATTATTCTGCTGCAGAAAGTGAGTGGTTAGGCGAGCTACGTGTGGGCGCGCATTATCATGTTGAAGGACACCGCCACCCCTGCCAACATTCTGACGTAAGAATGGAATGACTTATGGTTGGATGACGTTATTTACGTAATATTGTGCGTTTACGTTACCTTCCAAGAACACTACATTAGTACGACTGAATTGTGTAATATCTGCCCACACATGTACGCTTCCACCTCCCCAACGATTGTACCTCTGGACGCAGCGATCGGTGACGGTGCCCGCCACACCCATACACGCCCTTCCTGACGATTTAAGTTGACTTTTGATTCATCGGAAAATAGTGTGGCATCCCACTGGCGTCGCGTGTGACGCAGATGAACTTGTGATCATGCTAATCGTGGTTTTCTGTGTCTTGGCGTCAATATCAACCCCTTTTTTGGTCGTCTGGCCTTGAAACCAATAGCATACAAACGACGTCTAACGGTCATCGGGTGAATGACACGGCTGTAAAATAAAACAAACAGAACCATGAATGATAGGAAACGAAAACGCTTGTGAAACACTGAAGAACAATGTAAATACTTAATATATTTTGTAATTAGTACTTATTACCCGTGTATCCCGTGTGTAATTCTTGCTGTAGCTGTGCAGGTTCAAAACCTGTTCCGGCGGTTGACTGTTGGCATCTTGAGCTGGTATAGTAACCATCGGTCGGTCGGCTCTATGACGATCACGAACATCGCCAGTAGCAAGAAAGCGTTGTTGAAATATATTAATAGTTGACATGTGACTATGTAACATTATAGCAACACGCCGTTGAGATATTCCCGCCTGCAGCAAGCCAATGGCCTGGTGTTTAAAATTGTCCGGAAATCGAGACATTTTGTACCACAAACGATCGAGCTAAGGAATTTAATTTGTTGTTTTATTAGGGCGAGCACAAACCTTATGTGCCCGCTATTAAATTAAATATTCATATAATAATATATTTATATTTACAAACGAATTATTTAAAGTATAACAGTGAGGCGTTTCTTTTGTGTTTCGATGTATATACACGAGCATATCTTTGTTTTTCTTATATTGTCTATTAATGCTGCCTTGTTGGTTAGAGAATAGTTCATGGCGGGTATTTCTTAATTTACACTGTCCCGTTTTATTGGGTTGACAGTAGGGGGGTAAGTGTGAGTTTTTGATGCACCCTATAACCTTGTTTAAACCACAGCGGACTTTTTAGCCCTATTGTCAACCCTGTTGTGTTTGTGATGTCTTATTTGGCCTTTTATTCATCTTTAAATGTGTTCTTTGTTTCTGTGTGTGTTTGTGGTTGACTGTCGTCCTTGAATGCTGGGTTTCCTCTTCGATTTTTATATCTTTATTTACATACATGGTATAAACGACCTTATGCCGTATTTAAACAAATTATTTAATACTATTCTCGATGTTGAATTCTTTCCAGAAACTTGGAGCAAATGTTATATTGTACCAATACACAAAATGGGAAGCACTAACAATATGAATAACTTTAGAGGTATTACATGACTAAGTACACTAGGCAAACTGTTTACGTGCATTGTAAAGAATATACTCATGATGTGGGTCGAAAATATCGAGGCACAGGCCGTTTTTAGAGCAGGCATGAGCACTGCTGACATATTTGCCTTCGACGGTATTATATCGCGCCTATTAAACAAAGCTGAACACTTTTTCTCCGCTTTTGTTGACTTTACAAAGGCCTTTGACTATATAGTTCGTGAAAATGTCTGGTATAAATTAATAAAACTTGGCATTAGAGGGAACATGTTAAAAGGTATCCGTTCAATGTACAACCATGTTAAAATAAAGGTTACAACACTAAGTGATGCATTCGAATGTCACTTAGGCTTACGTCCAGGTGAAAGCTTGTCTCTTTTTTATTTTCCATGTATCTTAATGACCTGGAAGAGGAATTTTATCTTAAAGGATCTAATGGAATTATACAGATACGCTCAAAATAGTTATTTTATTATTCGCAGATGACATAATTATATTTGGTAAAATGCCCATGAACTTAAACAAGTCTTAATATATCACACGGATATTGAAACCGTTTCTTAATTAACCGTTAACACTGAAAAAAACAAAAGTAATAGTTTTCAGAAAAGGTGGAATGCTAGCCCGAAACCTTACTGTTAAATACGGGGACACTTCAATTAACATTTAATATTTGGGAGTAGTATTTACGTCCGGTGGTTTGTTTTCTGAATGTCAAACAACGCCTTCCGGTCAAGCATATAAGGCAATTTTAAAATTAAATAAATGAAAATATAGGTTTGTTAACATATCCCCGAGACATACACTTGAATTATTTGATAAGTACTAAATTTTAGTAGCGAAGTATGGGGGTTTTGTAAAGCAAATCAGATTGAGAGGGTACATATGCAATTCTGTAAGTCTCTGCTTGATGTAAAAACGTCTATTCAACATGAGTTTATTTACCATAAACTAGGTAGAAATGACTATCACACAAGGCGGTTGTATATTATTATCAGATACTGGTTAAAAGTTATAAATGCAAGGGAGCACAAATATATAACCAGTGTATATAAAATGATGTTAAATTATCTAAATGAGACCGAATAAAAGGACCTGGGCCTCTTTGGTGCGAAACACATTATCTTCAATCGGATTTTACGAAGTTTGGTTAGCACAAGCGTAGGGAATGTTAATACCTTTCTATCTGTATTAAAACAACGTCTCAGTGACAACTTTATACAACACTGGAATGCAAGGATACAATAATCTACGTGAGCGTTATTTTACATACACTTTGTCTCATTCAGTTTCCTATGGTGGCTGATTTCTGCTATGTTGTCTTTCTTGTCGTCTTGGCGGGTCGCAAAGACGACAAGACGCCACGCGAAACGACGACAAAACAGCATTTTGTCGTCTTGCCATTTTGTTGGGGTGCCAAGACGACAAGACGACAAAACGACGGATTTCACGCGTCAAGACGACATTTGAAAGGCGCCAAGACGACAAATAAATGTGGCCTGTTGTCGTCTTTTCGCGTGGCGTCTTGTCGTCTTGGCGCTTTATTTTTGAGGGTTCTGTCGTCTTGTCGTCTTGGCGCCCGCCAGAACGACAAAACGAAAAGACGACAGAATGCTGTATTTGTCGTCTTGTCGTCTTTTCGCCTTCCGCTAGACATGCGCACTGTAATTAATTAGAGCCAATGTATCTGAGCAAAGTTGTGTATTTCTACATGCAAATCATATTTTTAAAGCTATTTAGCTACCTCTGCAAATGATATTGGCCCAATTATTTTCCACAGCTGGTTTGATGTTGGCCCAACTTAACAATATTGCCACAAATCATTGGCCCAACAATAAACCAACACATTAGGCCAACGTGGAAACGATGAGCAGAATCAAATGGGCCTAACGTAAAATACCAACATCGGGCCAACAGTGTTCCATGATATTGGCCCAATTATTTTCCACCATGAAATCACAGTTGGCTTGATGTTGGCCCAACTTAACATTATTGCCACAAATCATTGATTGGCCCAACAGTAAACCAACATATTGGGCCAACGTGGAAACGATGAGCAGAATCAAATGGGCCCAACGTAAAAGACCAATGCAGGGCCAGCGAAAGTGATGATATTGGTTTAATGTTGGCCCAACATATGCATGCGATCTGGGGCTACGCACGGAATTCGTTCAGTTAGTAAAACACACTTCCTATGTTACACAGATGCTCATACTAGTTTTAATGCTTTGGCTCTAATTCATTACAGTGCGCATGTCTACCGAAAGGCGAAAAGACGACAAGACGGCAAGACGACAAATACATCCTTTTGTCGTCTTTTCAATTTGTCGTTCTTGGGGGCGCCAAGACGACAAGATGACAAATACAGCCTTTTGTCGTCTTTTCGTTTTGTCATTCTGGCGTGCGCCAAGACGACAAGACGACAGAACGACAAAAATAAAGCGTCAAGACGACAAGTCGCCACGCGAAAAGATGACAACGGGCCACATTTATTTGTCGTGTTGGCACCTTTCATTTGTCGTCCTGGTGCGTGAAATCAAGACGACAAGACGACAAGACGACAAAATGCTGTTTTGTAGTATTTTCGAGTGGCGTTTTGTCGCGACCTACCAAGACAACAAGACGACATGGCAGAAATCAGACACCATAGTTTCCAGTCATATTTAAATACTGTTAATATTACAAAATTCTGCAAAGCTCTAATACAGTTACGGGTATCATCTCACAGATTAGAAATTGAGGCTGTGCGTTGGACTAAACCACGTATTACTCCTAGAGAAAATAGGTTATGCAAGATATGCGCGGTATTAGAGGATGAGTTTCATTTTCTTCTCGGGTGTCCAATATGTGATCATTTCAGAGCTGAATGCATAAAGCCATATAATACTAATAAGAAAAGTATGTTCAAATTATTTCAGTTATTACAATCACATAACAAACGAAACATCCGTATTTTAGCCGCTTACACGTTTAATAGTTTTAAAACACGGAATGAATTACCATTTGCATCATAGTTTATAAACATATTTTATGTTACACAGTTGGAACTTATAACATAATTATCGTTTTCTATTTCTTTCTTTTTACCATTGACCATAGTTATGTATTTATTTGTTTTACTTATCACTAGAACATTACGAAATACAATGGAAATACAAATCTTAATGGAAATATATTTCTCACCGAATGCGTGCCTATTGTTAACGGAACACATTGTTTGCTGAGTAATGTTGTAACAGTTATATTATTCATTTTTCGATTGAAACAGTGATTTTATACTGGAGTTTGCTAAATTAATACTTGATAAATTCCAATATGTATAATTAATACTTTATCTAACATTAATGTTAGGACTGTTTGAAGCTCAGTAATATTCTCTAAAGAGTTATCCTTACCCAATTTCCCGGTTTAAGCAATCTTAAAGAGAGACTCCCAATTACATGAACGAGTATGTTATATCAACAAGGAACCATTGTACGTTTATTAATAAACTGTAAATGACGGTTGACGTTTATTAGTACATTTACAATGGCAATTTGTATGTTAGCGCCATAGTAATTATTGGCTCCAAAGCAAGAGTCTAGAAGTAGCATATATCTGCTTTTAACAATTTGTTCTATATGCACAGACAGTCTTAAAATAAAATAAAACCAACAATCTAACTGTCACGAAAATCAGTGTAAACGATTCCTTGTTGCAAACATTACAATGTATGTCATACACGAAGAAATTCAGACAGGATTAAGTATTATTGTTGATGTTATTCGCTGACCGCGAGCACTCGCGTATTATGACATAAAATCATCGTGCAGCAAAATCCTTACCATTCATGAGGTTGCTTGAACTATTTTGAATTTTGAATAATATGTAATACCTAACTATATGCTTTAAGTAAAATATTGTGGATTTGTATAAATTTGATAACGCTCTTCGGAAGTTTAAAAACACAAATAATTCACTATTTTGTTCCACATTGTCTCCTTAAACATGTTGATATATTTTTATATTGCTTCTTTGACAGTACAGTAAATTACCATAATTTTGACATGCATGTAATTAGAATTAACATAATTAATATAGACATATTATACAATGTTGTATTTTATATAAACTGTGTGTTTTTGTAGCACTGTCCGTTTTAGTAAACGTTTATTTGTCTTTGCTCAAGGGTCATGTTTGACCTATTGCAATTGTTACGAAGCAAAACCAGTCACAAAAAATTATAATTAACAAGTTTATTTACATCAAATATTCACTTACAGAATATTCAAATTCAGTTTTTCATTGATATCCAATTGTTGAATTAAGTCATAATAAAATTATCCAACGTTCCTTTAATTCATATTAGCATGTGTCTCTTAATCCAAAACAGTGAGTGTATAATTAATCCAAAATAGCAAGTGTCTCTTTAATCCAAAACAGTAAATGTCTCTTTAATCCAAAACATCAAGTGTCCTTCCAGTCTAATTTCCAATATTTCAAGTTTAGTCTAAATATCTAATTTCACTGTTATTATGAATGAGCACAACAATAAGTAAATCCTCTCACAAATATATTTTATAAAAGCATCCAAATATAAAGTTAACTATACAAGAACATTTCCACAATTTAATTTCTATTTAACATCTCATTTCTTAATTGAAACGCTTTATAGATAAATATGGAGATTTTACGAATATATCCTTATATTATTTGAATGTATCAGTTTTATAAACTTAACCATGTTAGGTCGTCGGCAAAAATACTTGGGTATATATTGTTTTCTTAAATCTATATATCTGTCACACTGTAATACGAAATGAAACTCATCTTCTAACATGTTGCAAAGATCCCAAGTTCTCTCGTTTATAGGTATTCTATTAGGTTTAACCCATCTGCCAGATTCGATTTTTAATCTATGAGATGAAACTCGCAACTTTATAAGTGAATGACAAAATGTGTACACATTTAGATTTTCGAGATAAAGTTAGCATTTAAAACATGCTATGGTATTGAGAACACCGCTCTGCTTGACATTTGTAACCTGTTATTCCAGTTTTGAATGAAATGGAATGTCAGTCTTTGTTTTATTAAGTTAATGAATATGATATCATTTCCAACACCTTGTTTTAACTAAATGCCCAGTTAACTTTTTGTTGATCTAGCTCAAAATCTTTTAACATCATATTACAAACAATTTTAACATATTAAACCCCCAAACTTCAATTGAGTTGTTTAAAATAGGTGTAATTATAATTATACAGGAGTAATTAACTCATCAAAAAGATATAATTTATGCTTTGGTGAAATAAATGCAAATTTGTATAAGTATTTTTGGCCGGATTTAGAGTCCTTTTGTAAGTGAAACAAGTTTGTATCTAAACTGCATTTATAATTATTATAATTATAAGATTTTCTGTTATGTTTAGTGTGTATTCGGTAGCGTTACCTTTTTATTAGTGTAACTGAGCAACATTATATGGCTAATTCATACTTATAATGCACATTAGCACTTTTAAACCGTGAATTTGAGTCTTTGATTTATGTTTACTATTTATGTTTATGTTTATGTTAACTATGTCTACTGAACCTAGATTAGTTGATGTTTTGCCCCATATTAGTGTAACTAAGCAATATTATATGGATAATTATACTTATAAAGCATTTTAATACTAGATTTGAGTCTTTAGTTTATCTTAACTATGTCTACTGAACCTAGATTAGTTGATGTTTTGCCCCATATTAGTGTAACTAAGCAATATTATATGGATAATTATACTTATAAAGCATTTTAATACTAGATTTGAGTCTTTAGTTTATCTTAACTATGTCTACTGATCCTAGATTAGTTGATTTTTTCCGCATGCGGGAGGTCGTATGTTTCATAACCGAACCGAGACATACGCATAATATATGGACTGATAACATGTTATTTTGCAAAGAAAACTTGTTTTTGCCATATTACATTGACACTTATTATATATAATTTTATGTCATATTTAGTGTGTCTACAGAACATGGATTTAGGTAGAGTAAACTTTATTCTGTCAACTATGTGTGTGTAAAGATGAAACTTCTACTGGATAATTCATACTTACATCCATGGCCGAGGGGTTAACTACCTTCTTGCCTCTCATCGCTGCGGGTTCGAATCCCATCTTCCTTATTTGGTCATTATGTCACCACTCAGTAAGTTATAATACCACTTTCCACAATCTCTGGGGCGGCTCTAAGTAACCTATAATGTGGTGACGAGCCGTTAAACAAGATCCTATTCAATTCAACTTACTAGTTTAGTAAATATTACACCACTCATTAAGTTATAATACCACATTCCCCTTTCTCTTGGGTGGCTCTAATTAACCTATAATGTGTTGACGAGCCGCTAAACAAGGTCCAATTCAATTCAGTTCCCTTATTTAGTCATTATATTATATTACACATTCTCTTTCCTCTGAGATAGCTCTAAATAAGCTATATTGTGTTGTTGAGCCGTTGAACAATATTCAATCCAATTCAATATCCATCACATCTAACTAGGTGATGCAACATAACAGATTATCCAGTCGACCAACACCTCGACCAAACCCTACACCTTTGTAAAAATAGAGTGTTCATCGCTCGGACATTTAAAAGACAATACTTTTCTTTTTAAGCAATACCAAGGGTCATATAGCTAGATAGCGTCAAGGCGAGAGTAAGAAAAACGTGAGTGGGTCAGACATTGTTGACGAAGCGCCTTATTGTAAATCATATACAAGGGATAGTTCACATAAGAATTGGCGTAAGAGAGATGATGACAGACGAAAGAAATCACCAGATAACAGAAGGGTATGGGAATTGTGTATGGCGGTACATGTTTATGAAAGAGGTTAAAGTGTTAAGGGATGTGGGTTGAGAACTATCAGTTGTATGCATGATAGTCAGATGTTAGACAAATTGTATGTGATAATAGCTATAGATGGACAAGCTAGGATTGTTCCAGCAGCTCGGATTAGTGATTACACACCCTATATTCAAAGGGCGAAATATTGAAGGTATGGTGTTGAACTCGCTTATCTTTAACTTGCTAATCGGCAATATTAGTGGTGTATTAGATAAGCCAGCCATAAGTTTGAGCGAACGAGAAGAAACACTTCCAAATTCGAACAATGTTGTTGCGACTGCAGTTATGACGAATGCTCAGACAGAAAAAGAAGCCCATTAAACCACTCACTGTTCCTGAATCCAACGATGACGAAATCAATATTTACTCATAGACGAAGACCTACATCAAACATAGATGACAATAATTAGTTCTTAAAACATTTTTACAAACCATTTGACACGGCTGAAATAAACTGTATCACAGAAGTAATTAATGAAAGTAAAACAGTTTACCAGCGCCATTAGAACTATTATGGCGCTGGTAAAGTTAAGTAAAACAAATATAAGTATGATTCTAGAATTTGAAATCCTGATTATGGGAGCGTCATATGAAGAATGCCAAACAAGATGGGATGGGAACTCGTTAGTAGATTTTGGCATGTTAATAGCTGGTGGATGTACGTGCAGTAAAGCACGTGCATCTCAAGTACAAGTAAATAACATACCACATTCACAACAATGCACCTTGTGACATGGACATAGGACATTATTGTATAGAACATGTTACTGCGCAATACTAAATGGACGCCACAAACAATAATACTTTCGAGAAGATAAAAGACATGGTAGTGAAGTAATGAAACAAATTGTTCTACCAGCAATAATCCGAAAATGTGTGACGTTAACTCATGAGTCGATAGTTGAAGATCACTTGTACACACAACAAGCGGATCGTGTTATTTCAAGAATTCATTGACTCGGAATAACCAGTGACATGTCAAAGTTTTGCAGATTATGCAACATTTGCCAGAAGACGGATACCAAAAGCACGAGTTCAGAAAGGTGCACTGGGCGAGGTGCCCAGTATCGATATGCGGTTTAACCGTGCTGCTTTGATTTATTTAGACAATCACACCAGTTTCTGAGAAGGGCAATCGGTACATTTTAACATTTCATATTCGAGAGTAGGGTTTCCATCAGAAATATTAAGTAATCGAAGGAGTCAGTTAAATGCTTGTAATCTTGGTATATCTAAAATCCTATGCTGCTACCATAAACTTCGAAAAGTCTTTGCAACGTTTTATTATGGTAAACAAATATAAAAAGATCGGACAGGGAAAGTAGCATTCAAGGAGGAAAGTCAACCACAAAACACAGAAACAAACACGCAAACAAGAAGGCAAAAGTAATAATAAATGCAAACAACATCAAAAGAACCGACAATAGGGCTACCGCCTTGGAACGGTCAGTGGCAAAGTAGGCCACTGGGGGTTTAAACCGGTTCTAGGGTGCACCAAACCTCACATTTACCCTAATGTCATCCCATTAAAACAGGACAGTGTAAATAAAGAAATCCCCGCCATGATCTAATCTCTAACCAACAAGGCAGCATCAATAGGCAATATAAGTAAAACACAAATAGGCTCGTGTAAAAATAATACAAAAAAACAATAGCCTAGAAAGCCACAATGAAGGTACTCAGTGACGTGGCAGAAGCCAGAGCAACAAGAGAATAAACCATTAACGGCACGACAAGAAAAATATCATAGACAAACATCAAACGCCACCGTCCCAATGGGCTTTAAGTAGGCGTCATCATAGGGTCCACAGCCTGTCCGGTCAACGTACAATTAAAGAGGAATGCATAGTGGCGAACTGTAAGAGGGTCCATCACCAAGCATGCAGTACGTTGCAAAATGATAGGGTCATAACCTCTTTTGATAAACTTTTTAACAAGTTTAACAAAGATAGTATGAAAGTGATCATGACCAAGAATATTACGAAGTTTATAAATCACATCACCATAGAAGTCAGGTTGTGATAGTCCTTAAATTACTTTTATATTTGGAAAGAAGATCAGGGTTACGATAATAACATGTTGTAAAGGTTTTACGAAGTTTATGGTAACGGTAACCCTGAATGAGTAGATTTTTAGTTATACAAAGATTACGAATATTAGTCCTCAATTCGAGTACAAGCTCTAGAAAAACGAATAAGTTGAGACACATACACCCCATAAGAAGTTGCTCGGGGAACATCCACATCCAAGTTGGAATAATTAACAATGTCAAAATTAAAATCATCTCTCTTGTCATAGATTTTGCTAATTAATTCACCATTTTCAATCGAGAGATATAAATCAAGAAAAGAAGCGTTATTATCAGATATATTAGCTTTGTTAATCTGAAGTTCTTTAGGATAAATATTATTAACCATAGTTGGAATGAAAGGGTTGTCAATGTTCAATATGTCATCCAGATACCGAGAGGTGTCATTTAAGGCTTCAATAACATTTGCCTGGGTATCTGGTGAAAGACTCAACATGAAATCTCTTTCATAGTAAAATAAAAACAAATCTGCGAAAAGTGGTGCACAGTTCGAACCCATAGGGATACCAACAATTTGTCTATAAACGGTGGTTCCATACCTGACGAAAATATTATCTAATAGGAAGATGAGTGCTTCACAAACTTCATAGCAAGTCAACATAGTATAATTGTCTAAACTGCCGTTAGTAAAAAATGCTTTAATATTATTACATGCCAAAAATGTATTTTCTCTAGCGAATGTTTTTTGAATAAGAGCAATTACCTTGTCTTTAATAAGGTGATGTGGTAAGGTTGTATATAGTGTAGAGAAGTCATAAGTGCTTATTGATGAAATGTGTTGCCACTGACCGTTCTGAGGCGGTAGCCCTATTGTAAACCCTTTTGTGTTTGTGATGTTGTTTGCATTTTTTATTACTTTTGCCTTCTCGTTTGTCTGTTGCGTGTTTGTTTTTGTGTTTTGTGGTTGACTATCGTCCTTGAATTCTGCTTTCCCTACCCGATATTATTATCTTTCTTGAAAGTAGTGCACCGAGTGATATGTGCGGAAACAACATCATCCTCAGTAGAATTAACTGGAGTATACGAATTGGTGCTGCCGAGTTCCAGAGATAAAACATTGACGTAATGTAGGCGTCAAACAATAATTACATTATTAGCTGCTTTATCTACAGGAACTAAAACAAATTTATTATGAAATTACTGAATTCTCGATTTTAAATTACGCAATGAAAACCTAGGTCTCGGAGGAAATAAAGAGGGGTTAGCATTATAAAAGTTAATACGTGTATCTATAATTTTAAGAATTGACTTTTTACAAGTAGAAAACGAGTTTAGGTCCGCATGTTCTCTACGACACCATTTTATACTACAATCTTCAATGGAGTGGGCGATCTGGGCACGACAGGCATTAAAATCAATAGTTGAAGGTAATCTATATTTAGGACGTTTCGAAAACAAATGCCGAATACGTTTATCAACAATATCAAAATTACCAGTGATGACATGACCTGCTGGAGCACAGCAAAATGTTGATGTGCTGCATTCACATTCCTTAGGAGCATTATGTACTATATCAAGGTCAGAAACTATTTTGGTTGTAGTTGAAAATAATATTTCTAATAGGTTTGTCTGTTTGCGTGTTTGTTTTTGTGTTTTGTGGTTGACTGTCCTCCTTGAATGCTACTTTCCCTATCCGATCTTTTTATATTTCTTTTTATGCTTATAACAAATTACAGGACTTTCGGAATGTTTTAAAATATATTGAAATAGAATCAACTACATGAGTATCTCGAAAAATACTAGACATGTCAAAGAAATCAATACCTTTATTAATATAAAGTAGTTTTAGAAAATACCTGACGGGATCAGACTCCTTTTTAATATGGTGTCGGAGAACATGTTGTGTGTAGCAACTATGGAAGTAGTGTTGTACAATGGATCTGTACGAATGAAAAATTTGTCGGCTACCTCGTCGATCAACTTTAGTGAAGAAATGGACAAAGAGGTAAACCGTGAAAGCATAGAGTGCTTTCCAGACTGTTGAAAAATAGTATGTAAATCAGCGACAGAAATAATTACACGCGATTTATGTTTGATGTTACCATTACGCCTCAGACCATGAGACCTAGATTTACGCTTTCGAATAGAAAATATAGAAAAAATGTCAATATTAGGATCTTTAGAAATATTTCCTTCTTGATAAATAGTGTCATTAAGGCCGAGTTGATAAGGTGTCTGTAAGTTTTTCAAGATACTTGCAAAATAAATAATTGCAACAACTGCACCTCTTAGCATTGCACTTATTAATAGAGGGAAACACCCTGCGTCTTGAATGAACTAAATGATTTCTGAAAAGAGACTTTATATGGTATTTCCTTAAAACAGGTAATCTAAATTGATAAGCATAAAATATATTGTGTATACTTGTAGTTTAAATGGCTGATTGCTGACTTTTTAAATCATCGAATAATAGCGCGTGTAGCCTGTAGCATAATACAGCAGTTAGGCGGAAAATATTAGGTTAGTAGACAATAGCTGTATTAGTATAGTAAAATATTAGTTACATGATAAAAGTAGATATAAAAGTCGAACCAAATAGAAAATGTAGCACTCAAGGACCACAGTCAACCAAAAGACGACTAGAAATAAACATTAATTACAAATATGAATAAAAAGCAAGATATGACATCACAAACATAAAAGGATGGACAATAGGCCTACAAAAATACATTGATACAAATGTTACTTCTGTTAATATCAACAGCTTTACTACAAGCTCATCTGTTTTGGAAATGTATTATATATTTAACAGCATTTTGCAAAATGTCGTATGTACCCTCTGCGCACTATCCTGCTATCACGACCTATTGTAAACTCTATTTTCGTCAGGTATGGAACGACCGTTTATAGACAAATTATTGGTATCCCTATGGGTACGAACTGGGCACCACTTGTCGAAGATTTGTTTTTATAGTGCTATGAAAGTGATTTCATGTTGAGTCTTTAATGACACCTCTTGGTATCTGTATGACATATTAAACATTGACAACCCTTTCTTTTCTACTATGGTTAATAATATATACCCCAAAGAACTTCCACTGAACAAAGCTAATATTTCTGATACTAACGCTTCTTTTCTTGATTTACATCTCTCCATTGAAAGTGGTGAAATAATTAGCAAAATATATGACAAGAGAGATGATTTTACTTTTGATATTGTTAATTATCCCCATTTAGATGGGGATGTTACCCGAGCAACTTCTTATGGGGTCTATGTGTCTCAACTTATTCGTTTTTCTAGAGCTTGTACTCGAGTTGAGGACTTTAACTAAAAAGCTACTCCATCAGGGTTACCGTTACCATAAACTTCGTAAAACCTTTGCAAAATTTTATTATCGTAACCCTGATCTTCTTTCTAAATATAAAAGTAGTTTAAGAACTCTTCTGCGACAAGGACTATCACAACCTGACTTCTATGGTGACGTGATTTACAAACTTCGTAAGATCCTTGGTCATGATCACTTTCATACTATCTTTGTTAAACTTGTTAAAAGGTTTATCAAAAGAGGTTATGACCCTATCATTTTGAAACGCACTGCATGTTATGTGGTGGACCCATTTACAGTTTGTCACTATGTTTTCTTCTTTGATTATGCGATGACCGGACAGGCTGTGGACCTTATGATGACGTCTACCTAAAGCCCAAAAGGACGGTGACGTTTGATGTTTGTCTGCAGTCTTGTCTTGTCGTGCCCTCAATGGTTTATTCGCTTGTTTCTCTGACTTCTGCCCAGTCATTGAGTACCTTCTTTGTGGCTTTCAAGGCTATTGTTGTTTTAGTATTTATATATACACGAGCATCTGTGTGTTTTACTTATATTGCCTATTAATGCTGCCTTGTTGGTTAGAGAATAGTTCATGTCGGGGATTTCTTTATTTACATTGTCCCGTTTTATTGGGTTGACAGTAGGGTAAGTGTGAGGTTTGGTGCACTCTAGAACCTGGTTTAAACCCCCAGCGGCCTTTTTTGCCATTGACCGTTCCAAGGCGGTAGCCCTATTGTCAACCCTTTTGTGTTTGTGATGTCTTATTTGGCCTTTTATTCATCTTTAAAGGTGTTCTTTGTTTCTGCGTGTGTTTTTGGTTGACCGTCGCTCTTGAATGCTGCTTTTCCTGTTTGATTTTTATATCTATATTTTATTGAATGGCCTTAATAGAAATGTTAAGTACATTTATTTAGTTAAAACTCAAACGTATATACATTCTTAAAAAAATTAAAACCTCGAACAGTTAAGTTGTCTTGATCATTGATGCAAATTATTCTTAAAACGAATAGATTAAAAAAGAAAAGTGATGTTACATCTGATTTCATACAAATATCGAACATTAAGCTGGAATATACGTTTTTATTAAATTAAATTATTAAATATGAGGTCAATAATTCGATATCACTCACAGTATTTCAACAAATACTGTATATGTAAATGTATAAGTTATTGTTACTGGAGATGCGGATGTCATCCCCTTTTGTTTATTCCAAACGGTTGAATATTGTTGAGTCGACGGATCCAATAAGATTCGCGTGATTTTCGAGTGTGATCTGATCTGGTAGTGGTCTATGCAGCAAAGGGATATATCCGAGAAAACATGCGCTGAAGAGCAGAGATTTTCTGTTGAGGTCAATGGTTAGAACTATTCATCCAAGGGAGTGACTATTGACTCGAAGCAGTAAACTATTGACCGAGACGCTTCGGGTCAATATTCATTCCCGAGGATGAATAGTTTTAACCGTTGACAGAAACAGAAGTAGATAAAAGTAAGAAAAGGTGTCAAGATAAGTAATTTATTTTTAATATGGAAACAATGTTTTCTTAACAATATTAATAAACAAAATAAAATATATTTGTTATCAAAAATAATTAGGTTGAAATGCAATTTTCAGATTTGAATTCAGCAAATTTACAGCTACCATAAATACACATTTTGTTGCTTTTGAATATCTCGCTTGCACAAATTCTTCCTCAGTTGATAAAAGAAAATGTTGCGTGTCCCCCATTTTTATTATATGTCATTGAGCGCTTATGGTAAATAATGGACATTAGTAATAAAGCTCTTGAATGATCTGGAAGATACGATTGACTCGGCAAGAGAACTATTAACCCGAATGAGAAATACTGACTTTCAAGTCAGAAGTTCATACTAATGAATTTCGCGTGACTGCTTTTCAGCCAATAAAAACTACGTAATCAATTTTATTTATTGCTTATACATATTTATAAATAGTTTTTATATTTTAATTATATAAGTTTACTGACAAGTTTACTGACACACATTTCTTAGGAAATCATTGTTTTTGGTTCTGCTTTTAGCATGTACTTTAAGCTGAGCCTAATAGAAAAGGTATTTTTGATAGGAGAGGGATGTCATGCTATCACGTTAATCATTCGTTAAATATTGTTTACAAGTGTATTGTATTACAAGTATTGTAATTTACTGTGTACTTGCATGTAATCACTTACTTGGCACTATTGAAGTAATTCTTAAAATTTTAATATTTATATTTTAAAAACATATATATCTGGGGCCACTCTCCGTACAATTAGATACAAAAATCGACCAGGAAAAGTAGCAAATAAGGACGACAGTCAACTACAAACACACATAGAAGAAATAACAACTTTAAAGATGACTAAAAGGCCAAATAAGACACAACCACAAAAGGGTTGACAATAGGGCTACCACCTTGGAACGGTCAGTGGCAGAAAAGGCCGCTGGTGGTTGAAACAAGGTTCTAGGGTGCACTAAAACTCACACTTATCCTACTGTCATTCCAATATAACGGGACAGTGTAAATAAAGAAATCCCAGCCATGAACTTTTCTCTGACCAACAAGGCAGCATTAATAGGCAATATAAGTAAAACACAAAGATGCTCGTGTATATATAAATACAAAAAACAACAATATCCTAGAAAGCCACAAAGAAGGTACTCAATGACGTTGAAGAAGCCAGAGCAACAAGAGAACAAACCATTGGGGGAACTACAAGACAAGATTGCAGACAAACATCAAACGTTACCGTTCTTTTGGGCTTTATGTAGACGTCATCATAGAGTCCTCAGCCTGTCCGGTCATCGTACAATTAAAGAGGAAAGCCTAGTGGCGAACTGTAAATGGGTCCACCACCAAGCATGCAGTGCGTTGCAAAATGATAGGGTCGTAACATATTTTGATAAACCTTTTAGCAAGTTTAATAAAAATAGTATGAAAGTCATCATGACCAAGGATCTTACGAAGTTTGTAAATCACGTCTCCACAGAAGTTAGGTTGTGATAGTCCCTGTCGCAGAAGAATTCTTAAATTACTTTTATATTTGGAAAGAAGATCAGGGTTACGATAATACAATTTGCAAAGGTTTTACGAAGTTTATGGTAACGGTAGCCCTGATGGAATAGGTTTTTAGTTAAACAAAGATTACGAATAGTAAAGTCCTCAACTCGAGTACAAGATTAAGACAAACGAATTAGTTAAGACACATAGACCCCATAAGAAGTTGCTCGGGGAACATGCAAATGGGTCGGGCCACAAGTCTTACATCTAAATAGGGATAATTAACAATATCAAAATTAAAATCATCTCTCTTGTTACCATTTTCAATGGAGAGATGTAAATGTAGAAAAGAATTGTTAATATCAGAAATATTAGCTTTGTTAAGTTGAAGTTCTTTAGGGTATATATTATTAACCATAGTAGAAAGGAAGAAAGGATTGTCAATGTTCAATATATCATCCAGATACCGAGAGGTAGTATTAAAGGCTTCAGTACTGTTATTCATTCGATCTTTGGAGATCGCTGAGCCCGATACTTATAGTTAGT
Organism: Cyrtodaria siliqua; assembly: GCA_037043455.1. Classification (NCBI taxonomy): domain Eukaryota; kingdom Metazoa; phylum Mollusca; class Bivalvia; order Adapedonta; family Hiatellidae; genus Cyrtodaria; species Cyrtodaria siliqua. The sequence continues at coordinate 34,929 of JAWPHD010005893.1, read as the reverse complement.
TATCGGTGGTACATTTTCAATTTCTTTTGTTTTCTTACTTAATTTTGATTCGGTGGTTCCACTACTCCGGCCGATAAAAGGCTCTGGGTATTGTTTAACCACTCATAGGATATGTTGTCTGCTTTTTATACGCAGGCTTCATAACCGCTGCTCCCAACTAAATTCCATTATGTTTATTTCGCTCTTCGGGGCATTTCATTTTATTAGATACTGGGACCATACGCCGAACGACATGGGGAATACGTTAAAGAAGGATAACTCCATGTCCACCGCCATATTCATGCCATCTTCGGGATGGTTAACATTTTGTGCTGTTGGTTTTATGAATATTGAGTTCTGCTCAACCAGGGGCTAGAGGGCGTGAGCGGTAGCTAGCATATTTCACTACCACTCATGAACAGTCTCAATCAAACCGAGACTGCAATATTTCGTATGTGTCGTGCTCGGCCGTTTCCAAAGGTCCATTATCATACTCTTTTTTCAATAGCATCTGCCTGAGTATCTGGTGAAAGACTCAAAATGAAAGACTCAAAATGAAATCTCTTTCATAGCAATATAAAAACAAACCTGCGACAAGTGGTGTACATTTCGTACCTATAGGAATACCAACAGTTTATCTATAAACGGTCGTTCCATACCTGACAAATATATTATCGAATAGGAAGATGAGTGCTTCGCAAACTTCTTGACAAGTTCACATAGTATAATTGTCTAAATTGCCGTTAAGTAATAAAACGCTTTAATATTATAACAGGCCAAAAATGTAGTATTTTCCCTAGCGATAGTTTTTTAATAAGAGCAATAGGCTTTTATTTGATAGGGTGATGTGGTAAGGCTGTATATAGTGTAGAGAAGTCAAAAGTGCTTATAGATGAAACTTCATTGCAAATCTTATCAAGAACCAAGATTGTCGCAAGATGACCCTAGTGGTTGGGGCTAACTCAGGGAAGAATCAATGACGGTGAATGCATTTACATAAGTTTAATGCAACTTTTAAAATATCATAAATATATATACAATTATCTAAAAAAACAAGCGAATACACAGATGAAATATGAAAAGAATGTTCTCATGAACGTTTAGTATTGTAACAAATACTGAATGTGTCGACTGATTATATACGACACTAAAGTGTTGTTAAAGTTATAACAATGATGATCTATGATCTAGCGCGATAACTGTATAGCGCGAGAGCTCATGAAGATGATGATGCGCGAATCCAATGAGTGATTGTCATCAAATGCCTTTTATAAGGGTTAATGACGCGATGACGCTGAGGTTGTGGATGATGTTCCTCCAGTGAGGACTGATAACGGGCCCACCTTGTGTCTCGGGGGTTGTCGCTACTAGAACCTGGCCATGTTGCGCAGGTACGGGGACCGTCTCCACCGTTCGTAAACGTTATATGTGGAAGCTTAGCTCCACTCCGGAAGGCTTACATCCACACCTGGATGGCTTATATCCAACCCTGGATGGCTTATATCCAACCCTGGATGGCTTAGGCTGTAATTATACATACGTTTTAGATGTCGGTTGATAAACATAACAATCTTGCATAATTATCATTACCCTAACATATCATTATTTAATCAATATGTGTAAGCTGTACAATTGATGAGTAGCAATGTATAAATATTCTACAACGCCATGTATACGCCATGTACGTTGCTGTTAACCAATGCCCCTAATATATGTAAAATACAACGTTATCAAATCTCTCGTATATTACACTCACTGAGTTATGCATGCACACATGTATGTCAACTAATACCCATATTATACAACGCTATGTATACGCGTCGAACATCTATACTAGTCACTCATCTAATTGTTACCTAATGCACCTAATATACAATCTTATCAATTTAATCGTGTATTACACTCACTGAGTTATACGCCAACGTTAACTAATGTACCTATTTTACAACGTTATCAAATTAATATTGTTTTACAATTAATGATCAATTAAAATAATTACATCTAATAAAGTAACTTCAAAATCATATGCTAGTCTCAAGTTAATGATTGAGAAACATCAAAGCTTACCGGATGTCGTAACCGCCAACCAAGATGGCGCCGCCCACTGAATACAAATGACGATAAAAGTTAATAAAATAAATACTGACCACATATTGCCTGTGAATTTCGCCGTCCAACTCCTGCTCCAAACAAAGCAACTATCACGCAATCCCGGCCAGAACTAGAAGACAATGGATTTGATAGCAAACGTTACGCCCAAACCATTATTTCCCCCCATACGTGGCTAAATTCGCAGTATTAAAATCTACACGAAAGGACCCTTACACAATGTTGCCTTTCAAGGGAGATAGACCTATACGTTTACATGCATAAGCACAAAACTAAACTTATTAAACGACGGCCCTTATTAACGGCCACTTAAAATGTGCACGGTTTTCCGTGTTACCTGAATATATCATGAACATTGTGAATTTGGTTCAACTAAACAATGAATTAGGGTGTAACTAACATGTGCTAACAAGAGCTATGTACGACCAATACGCTCTACCCGTGACATTTTGTGACAAAGACCAAAACAAATTAATCCCTGAGTTTCAGCACAATATAGTTTAACATGATCTTTAAACTTTAAACTTTAAACTTTATTATTTGATTAAACGCCTATTTCTACATACAAAGTATACATTCAATGGCGTTGTACAATGATTAAAATACATGAAAATTAGTAAATAAAATGCATGTCATATAAAACAAATTATTACTCAGAAACAACAATTTTAAACATTATATCAAAGAAATTCATGGAAATAGAAACTTATATATACATGGAAGAAAAATATTATACTGCATAGAATGAAAATCCAAAGTACGCAAATACTATACAAAAATATACTGTTTCTAACTCAAATAATTTTTAAAAGAGTTGCGATAGGAATATCATAATATAGAAATCAATAATCGCTTTATTACACACAACAGTCATATCCCATGAAGCACACTGCTCTTAGAAAAGAGAATAATAGTCTCTGAAAAAATGAGTCTTTAACTGCTTCTTAAAAATGTCCACAGTTTCACTCTGTCTGATTTCAATGGGAAGTTTATTCCACAATCTCGGACCTACTGTGCTAAAGCTTCTATCTGCAAAAGTCTTATTTTTATTAAATGGCACAACAAATGATCCTACAGATGATTGAGATGATCTTAATGAGCGTTTTGCGGTTTGAGGAGTCAACAAATCAATTAAGTATGCTGGTGCTTTTCCTACAGAACAATTATACATATACACAAGGATCTTGAAATTTATACGTGCTTTGATGGGAAGCCAATGTAAATCAAACAATGCTTGTTTTGAACTCTCAAATTTGGTTCGATTTAATACTAGTTTAGCACACATGTTTTGTATCCGTTGAAGTTTTGAAAGCTCAGTTTGGGAAATGCCGTACAAAATGACATTACAATAGTCCAAATGAGATATTACAAGTGATAGAACAAGTGTTTCAGTGGCATCAGAAGACAAATACTGTCGAATACTCTTGATCTTAAAATAGCTAAGCATAGCGGTTTTACATTTTCGTTTGATATGTTCTTTAAAACTTAATGATTCGTCTAAAAATGCACCAAGATATCTAATACAATGCTGTTTTTCAACGTTTTTACCACATATATTGATTTCATTTGCATCACATTTGTCTAGTTGTTGGCGGCTACCACATTCAATAAATTCAGTTTTTGTACTGTTCATCTTTAACTTGTTCCCATTCATCCATTCATTTGTATCTACTGCAAAGTCTAAAAGTTCCTGTATAGCAGTCGCTTCTTCAGATGGTTTAAAGCGTCTATTTGCCGTATGGTCGTCGGCAAACCCATGAACCGAAATAGAAGGAGGTACAATGTCAAATATTGTCCCAGCGTAGGTCAAGTAGAGCCATGGGCCCAAACAACTACCCTGGGGGACACTACAATCCAGCTCACGCACTGACGACAAGTTCGAGTTAACGCTCACCCGACAACTGCGCGGTCTCAAGTACGAGTCCACCCATTCCAGAGCGGATTTACAAACACCATACTGGCACTCGAGTACATCAAGTAAAATGCTATGGTCAACAGTGTCGAATGCAGCACTTAAATCAAGAGCAATCAAAGCAATGACTTCTTGATGTTCCATGTCTTCGAGAATATCATTTACAAGACGGAGAAGGGCAGTCTCGCATGAGTGAGACTGGCGATATGCACTCTGATTTGTTGGTAGAAGATTGTTGGCACTAGCATGTTTACTCAGTTGGTAAAGTGCAGCTTTCTCAATAAGTTTTGATAAGAAAGTTAAATTACTGACGGGTCGATAGTTGGCAAAAATTAGTTCAAGACCCGACTTTTTCAACAAAGGTCTGACTACCGCCTGTTTCCACTTAGTTGGGAATACGCCTTGCGTTAGAGAAAGATTCACAAGCCGAGTGATCGTTGGTAAGAGCTCATTAAGAAACAGTTTTAACACTTTTGTAGGTAATACGTCGATCTCACAAGACTTTGTTTTTAACTGATTGATTAGTTTCTCGATCTCATCCTCTGTAAATTCCACAAAACGATCAAACGATGGAACATCTTTACGAGATGGTTTAAAGTTTTCATAGTCTTTCAAAGATTCTCGTATTTTAGCGATCTTATTCATAAAATAGTCTGCAAATTGGTCAGCAAGTGTGTTCTCATTGTCCACTGGTGGCATAGGATTTTCGGACTTGCTACCGGTGAGTTCCTTCACAATTTGATGAAGTTTCTTCGAGTCACCTTTTGCCTCCATAACCTTTCCACTGAGAGTATGGCATTTTTCTTTTTTCAGAGCAGAGTGATATTTAAAACGAGCACATTTGAATATTTCATAGTCACGTGATTGCCGGTGTAATCGCCAAAGTCTTTCAGCTCGACGCATCACTCGCTTCAGGGTCATAATGCTCTCACTAAACCAGGGTTTGGGCGTTCTATAGATTTGTACTTTCTCTTTAATTGGTGCATGTGTGTTGAGTAGTTTTTCGATGTTGTTTTCAAACTGATTTACATATTTGTCAACGGTATCATAAGTAATTGTCATTTCTCTCAGATCTTTTGCGAACGCTTCATTATCCATATTTTTGAAGTCCCGAAATGAAACAGATTTACTCACAATGTTCTCCTTTTTAATCTTGGTGACGCATTTAATAACACAGTGGTCAGATAAAAACGAGCCTGGCTCACATGAAAGTAATTCAATCCCGTTTGCGAGCTCAGTAATCACAAGATCCAGACTTTGTCCCTCGATTTGAGTTGGGAAATCGACATGCTGTTTCAATCCAAGAGCAGTCAATGAATTGTTGAAATTCAAAATAGCACTACTTTTGTCATTTATGTGTAAGTTGAAATCGCCCATTATAACCAGGTTCGAATATTTGGCTACAATGTCTTCCATAAACGGAAAGAATTCATTCACAAATTGATTTGGTGTCGCTAAATTGGGAGGTCGATAAATGCCAACACAATGTATTGTCATACTTTTGAAAACTAATTGCCAAACACCATACTCAAAGCTTCTCTTTGCACCCGATAGTGGTCTACGCATGTTAATACCAACACGACACGTGAGAGCGACACCGCCACCAGATCTATTTTGTCTATTTGCAACACTAACTTTGTAGCCATTTTGATTGAAATCGGAGGTCAAAAATTGTGATTCTTTTTCGTCAGAGTACCATGTTTCTGTAAGGATTGCAAAGTCAGCTTTTTGTTCACGAAGCTCTTGTCCGACAAGTACATCCTTCCCAACGACTGAATGGCAGTTTAAATTCAGACAGATGACATTCTCTGTAAATTTGTTATTGTTCAGTGTATTGCATGGTTTTGGATACACAAGATTAAGGAAATTGACGCCTGATCTTTTGCGCGTCCTCAGGCGACCAGACCGTTTTCTTCTATAGTTCAACAATCCAATAACGGCAGTAAGACAAGAAGTTAAAAGTTTGGAGATGTTTGTGGTGGTGCAGGCACTAGAATTATAATTAAGAGGGCCTTATACGGATTTGTATGTAATTTAGGAATCCAGTACATAGTTGGCAGTTTGTTCTGCTTTTCGTCTACCCCAGCCTTGAAAGAAGTGCAACGAGTGATATATGTGGAAACATCACCATCCTCAGTAGATTGTACTGGAGTATACGAATTGGTGCTACGGAGTTCCTGAGATAAAACATTGACGTAATGTAAGCGTCAAACATTAATTACATTATTAGCTGCTTTATCAGTAGTAACTAGAACAAATGTATAATGAAATTCTTGAATTGCCGATTTTAAAATACGAATGGAAAACCTAGGTCTCGGCTTTGAAGATTTGCGTCATCGACTATACGGAAAGGTTGACTGTATAGTGATTTACAGCTATCTCTACTCAAAACTTATTTAATATATGTGTTTCATTTTTGTTGTGAATTTGTAGGCGATTCCACTATAATTTCATAAAGTCTGGATAAAACATTTTATTTATCTGTTTTGCTTTTGTTAGTTTGTTTATGTTGATATGTATCGGCTGTTCGAGTCTATTTTTATTTGTTAATATTGTTTTTCACTTTCTTGGAATTGCATTTACTAATCCTAAATGTCAAAAATGGAACATATATATCGAATTTCGCCGAGAAGTCTTGATTAGATCATGGCGGGGATTTCTTAATTGACACTGTCCTGTTTTAATGGGATGACAGGAGGGTAAGTGTGAGGTTTGGTGCACCCCAGAACCGGTTTAAACCCCCAGTGGCCTACTTTGCCACTGACCGTTCCTAGGCGATAGCCCTATTGTCAACTCTTTTGTGTTTGTGATGTCGTTTGCATTTATTATTACTTTTGCCTTCTTGTTTGTCTGTTTGCGTGTTTGTTTCTGTGTTTTGTGGTCGACTGTCCTCCTTGAATGCTACTTTTCCTGTCCGATCTTTTTATATTTCTTCAAACGGTATAACGTTAACAAATATATAAATATTACCTCTTTACAAAATTCTGTATAAAACACCATTAGGTTGTCCCCACCATAAAAATGTGAACACCGTATTTTGAATATCATTATATGTATGATCTGGAGGATCAGGCAGAACAGTTAAACATTGGATAAATATCGGGAGAACAAGTGTTTTAATTATAAAAGAGAGGTTTCTGAGTCCAATCATTATGTTTTTTTTTCTCATTTTTTCTATTTTATTATAAAAGTTTTGAATCAATAATTTTTGTTTTGTAGATACTACTAATATATACCTAATATTTTGAACATTCCCCCATGGTTACATAATATTTCTTTATAAGTCTGTACTACTTCTCTGCTACCGTTTTCTGCTCCAATCCAAAATTAGCTTTAAACCCTGAACATAGTTGAAATTAATCTATTATTTCTAGAGCTGAATTTAGAGATCTCTCGTCACTTAAAATAATGAGGAATCGTCTGCGCACTGATTTATCAAATATTCGTAGTCCTTTAATTTTTATTCAAATAACGTCGTCCTGGTATTTCATATTTCACTACCGTTCATGAACCGTTCATGAACAGTCTCAATCAAACCGAGACTGCAATATTTTGTATGTGTCGTGTTCGGCCGTTTCCAAAGGTCCATTTTGATACTCTTTTAAAGCAGCACTTAACAATTCTACACATTTTATAAACATTATTATTATAATTATTATTATTATTATCAGTTATGGAATTCCAATGTATCCGAGCTGAACAAAAAGGAAAAGGACCGAACGATGAGTCGGCTTCATTTGCATATTTGTTCAATAGTGTAATACGATAAATACATCATGGCTTTATTAAACTCCCACACCTTAATGTATGTGATAAATGAAGTTTAACGTTTGGAGATATGTATAGTGTGGAGATGTTTGTAGTGATGTTGGCAATTTCATTTTTTCAGTAAAGTGGAATGTCTATGGTTGGTTATTTTGTTCAGATCTTCACGTTTTCTGCAAACACTAATAGGGCTAGCTAAAAAATAAACACGATGTCATTTATATGATCTTGATTTTTGTATAAAATTCCTACTGAAACTCCGAATAATTAACACACGACGTCATCATTCAAACATACGAAGTCATCATACGACAGCGTTGTATATAGGCAGCTACAATAATAATTGTTGCTTAAGAGGCTTTTGTATTCATGCGATAAATAGAATCTCACATTCGTGCCTGTTTGATACAGAATTTATAAAATTGATGTAATTTTATCTAACTCGTTTTATGAATTCTGTATTAAACAGGAACCCATGCAAGATCTTCTATATCTAACTTCCGTCAGTTCATGCACTTCATCAAAGTGTTTTGAACATTTTATTTTAGTTAATAAAAAACAAACAAAACTAAGACGTTCTTGATATTTGTTTTTATAAACAACCAGATGAAATTTATAATTACCAATGACTTTTATAAGTTATAACGAAATGTCAACAACATTACCAAAAACAAACTAATTGCTCTTATTTTAAGATAAACACCTTACCAGAGCGCCAAAAGCATTTCTTTAGTCGTATAACAATATATAAGATCATAATTCACTAACCGCAATTTGAACATCACAAATTACACTGTGGCAACATGGAACTGACGTTTTGATCACTTATAATCGTATCAGATAACATTTTTAGAAGGAATTCGTATAATGTTTATTGGATGATTACATGTTGTAGGTTGATTATGCTTCCAAGGAACATGATTTACCCACGTGTATTACCTATCTATGAAACCTTTAGGGCAGACTTCTTTATGGCCATGAAAAAGATTGCTGAGTCTTTCACCAACTATGCATTCTTATATTTCTGTCGTTTTGTAATACAGTTACAACAACAATATGGTCAACAAAGAGTTACAAAAGCACATATGGAAAACCTCCTGGAGAAGTACAACACCATCATAAAAAGTTCTGCGACAAAGAATATCGCAGCCTTTATTTTATGGAGATGTATCTATAAACTTCGGAATTAAATTTTCTTTTTATGTGATGTACTTTTATTTACACTGTCTTGTCATTTTGAAAGCTGAAGACAGTATGATAGCGACATAACATGATTTAAGCTAACCAGTAGGCCGTTTTCCAAGTCGGTAACACTGTCTTCACCTCTCTTTGTGTTGTATATTGTAATTTTCAATGTATAGTTAATTTGCTCTTTGTGTGTAGTACATTGCGGACCTGCTGTTTGTAGTACAGTGCGGAACTGCTGTGTGTAGTACAATGCGGACCTGCCGTGTGTAGTACAGTGCGGACCTGCCGTGTGTAGTACAATGCGGACTTGCTGTGTGTAGTACAGTGCGAATAATGTGTGTAGTACAGTGCGGACCTGCTGTGTGTAGTACAGTGCGGATCTGCTGTTTTGTACAGTGCGGACCTGCTGTGTGTAGTACAGTGCGGACCTGCTGTGTGTAGTACAGTGCGGACCTGCCGTGTGTAGTACAGTGCGGACCTGCCGTGTGTAGTACAGTGCGGACCTGCTGTGTAGTACAGTGAGGACCTGCTGTGTGTAGTACAGTGCGGACCTGCTGTGTGTAGTACAGTGCGGACCTGCGGACCTGCTGTGTAGTACAGTGCGGACCTGCTGTGTGTAGTACAGTGCGGACCTGCTGTGTGTAGTACAGTGCCGACCTGCTGTGTGTAGTACAGTGCGGACCTGCTGTGCATGTTTTACGCAGCCTATTTCTCGTAATAGGTATTCACTCCTAGGAATAAGCCATACTTTCGACGATTTTGCCAGTTTAGCAATAAGGACCTGTAACTAATCTTCGGGTCATAGAGGGTAATTATTACTTCATAGGGGAATTCTGAGTGGCATACTGCAGTTGAGGTTTATTGATCGATCATGATAAAATCTCATATTATCAGACTTTCACAGTCATCTTCTTCTTCTTCTTCTTCTTCTTCTTCTTCTTCTTCTTCTTTTTCTTCTTCTTCTTCTTCTTCCAGTACTGTGCTGGGTTCCTCTGGAACATACTCGCACAACGGTGAATATTGAGTGATCACATGAGTGATGGAAAGTTCAAGGTGCTGTTAAAACAGGATAAAAACATGTTGTCCTGGGTCTATGGTGCGGCCATCCGGGTCTTGAAGATCTCAAGGGATGGTGCAGTGATGACCTCGGCCGGCAGGCTGTTCCAGATGCGGATTCCAGCTGGGTAGAACGACTACTTGTAGGCATTGATGCTGGTAAAAGGTACTAAGAACCTGTTGGCGTGGCCTCTTGTATGCACTCCGGCTGGTATGAGTAGGTGGTTGATTTGGATATCCACAAGCTGGTTGATGATTCTGTACATCATGACAGCTCTGGCGTGTTGGCGACGGGCTTGTAGTTGATACCAATTCAAGTCCTGTAGCATGCCTGTCACGCTGCTTTTGCGGCGGTAGTCACTGTGACAGAAGCGTGTCAGTCCACAACAGAGGCAAGATTTTTACAAGGATTAATACACAGAAATGATTTAAAATGATTATTTGACAATAAATTCTTATCACTGTGCAAATTATGTTTTCATGAATTTGAATTTCCCTACATTGCATAACATTTTAGTATTATTTTTAAAAATTTGTTTTGATTGTTCTTTGATACTCAGATCAGAAATCTTACTATTTATGCTTTTCTGTATACATGTATGACACTGTAAATGAATAAATATATTAGTTTTTTTTGTGTATATGAACTTTTGACCCCTATCCCGGAGTCCCATGGTGACCCTGGAGCAAATTGTACCGATATTCCCAAAATCATTACATTTTACTGAGAAAGAATAACAGAAATTTGACCCAGTTTACCTCCCACTCCCTACACCATCCACACCCCGCCCTCCACACACAGCCCCACCCCCACCTCCTGGGCACACCTCCAAGGTGGAAACACTGAAATGGTTTGATATGCTTTGTATGTTCAGGGGAGTATACTTCAATTAAACGTTGTGTAAATTGGACCTTTTGGCGCTCCTTATAACACCCCTCTCCCCTCCCCCACATTCATAGACGAGTATATATACCAAGTTATATGGAAAAGTACTGTGTAAATAAATTGTTAGTCTATTTGACCTTTTGACACCCCTTTCCCTGGACCCAAAGGGCGATATAGGAGGGAAAATATTACACAGTATAATCCCATCAATATAACATTCCATTTGAGCCATAACAAAACAAAAGCCCCACTTCACCCTGGCTCACCCGTGGGCAGACGTCCGAGTTTGAAATAATAAAATCGTTTGATATGTTGTTTAGTGTAACTGAATTTTTAGTATATTTGACCTTTTGACCTCCCCCCACACAGACACTGAGGGCCCCTGAGTGTGGAGCCAAAACAATGTTGCTCTTGCACGCCGTCATCATATGGAGAAGTCATACCCTAAGTTTGGTTGAATTCCGTTCAGCGGTTTAGGAAGAGATATGGTAACGGACGGACGGACGGACGAACGGAGGCGATTTTAATATACCGTGTTTGTTTTTCAAAAGCATGGGTATAATAAAAGAATGGTATTTTGTAACCATTGCACAGCTTAATTATGTCCTATCCGGTTGGAAAAGGGAATGTGTACTTTTAATGTGTAGTGGTTGTCAATATGTGTTTGTTTGTATGGTGTTTTGTCATTTTCAACACACGAAAGGTTATATATGACGGTGAAATCTTTTTGCGGTGGAGGCAGACCACACTCTGTACCTGGGTAGAACCAGTACTGTACACCCCCTGCCATCCGTCAGAATCGACACTTCCTCACAGGTTGAGATCCCAGTGGGATTCGAACCCGCAGCGGTGAAAGGCGAGAAGGTTTTGCAACACAACGTCGTTAACAACTTTGCCACGGACTCGTTCTGTCAATGTATGTATATATCAAGTGTGAAGAATATAGGATCTAACGCGAAAATAAAACAAAACATTATCTTATATGTCATAGTGAAAGTATAAAGGGTTATAACTCTTTCATTACTTTTTCGAAGTCAAACCAGACATACCATTTGATACCAAACAGCTTCACTTAAAATACAGACAAAATACCTGAAACGGTTCAAATTATAAAAGACCCATTACAAATATGGATGAAGTGTCTGAAATGAGCAGAAAATAGTTATCTTATATACCTTGTATACATGTATCATAAATAGTTGAACGTATAACTCAACCAATATTTCATTTTGACCATAATCTTAGCCTTGATTTTGATATTACACGAATACGGACAGAATATCTCGAAAAGTTTCTCTTTAAAATGAGCAAAAACCAATGTGGGATTGACGGATGGACAGTCAACAATCCTACAGTACACCACCGGTTTCAATGGTAGGGTAATTCTTGTTTTACAGCTCACCAATAGCTTATATTAGGTTTCTCAGAGTCACTCCACTAAGATGCAAGAACAAATATTTCTATGGTTTTTTAAAAGGCTTGGACACACCATGATATTCACTGTGCCATGCCAGCTCCTTATTTTTAGTTTGAAGACTATTTTAAATCTTCAAAATCACTCAGCGGATGGGTTATTATTACTGTCACAAATTCTCAATAAATAGTTTACATGTAAAAAAGGCTTACCAAATTATGTGTAAATCAAAACTAAGACCACATAACAGTATATGACTGAGTGATCAATGAAGATATAAATATATTCAGTTTAATAATATGAACTTTACATACACTGAACAAATCTTTCCTGAGGCTCTTAATCAATTATGCATTAGTGGCGTTTTTTACCCTTTGATACTGAAGGATGGTAGCTTCCTGTGCTCGAAATATGGCTGAATTTACCTCTGATGTACGAATCATCATCACTAAGAGCTGTTAACCCCCTATTACCTGGGATTGGTATAATTTTCTCCTTTGCCACCAAGAGTATGTCTCCGACGTAAAACTTTCTAAGATAACAGGTGACGCCGTTTCGATCAGGTCTGGTAATCTCCTTTTCCCTAGGGGACAAAGAAAAACACGTTTTTTTACAGAAATAATGAGCTAAAACATTACGTTTTACATTTAACACAACTGTGAGAGGCAGACGAAACATATTTTAAAGGGACACAAGATAATCTTGAAGTATCTATCAAGCAATAACATTAGCACCTCAAATTATTAATCCAAATTATTGTGACTTTAAAATTAAAAGGTGAATACCAGTACAAGTGATGGCAGCGCTCAGAAATGGATGCTTTATGTGCATAACTCTGGTGTTACTTATACCAGGATCATTCTGCTTATATGATCTAGCTGGTTTTCAAGTATTTATTTCACAGCAGGTGTCCTAAAATCACCACAGCAACATGAACTGAAATATAAAACATTTAGTCAGAAAGCGTAAGTATTTTCCTATACATTATCGAGTGTTAAGTAATCATCCATTTTCAAATCTTAATTTCATAGTGACAATTGTCCATGGATTTACTACAATCAGTCAGAACACCGACATCAGTATACAGTCATGATGAACAATAAACGTTTTAACTAGAAGCTGTTCATTTATTGTACAAGTGCAATCAAACACAAAGCATCTTTTCTGTTTAATAATTGTTGATCTTTATACACAACATGCATTTATCCAACAGAGCACATTTCCTTTTGACAGTTTTGATGAAACAAGCAACACCTGTTTATAGAGGTCAATATAACCACATATGAAGCCTCATGTGGTCACTGTGGCTTGTGCGATTTATGACTTTATAACTGTACTGGCTAATTTGCCCTGCTGATAAGCATCAGCTCAGATTGGGCCATTTCAAGGGGCTTATTCCTAGGAGTGTATTGTTTTATCACATAACATGGCTTCCGGGAGTGTAATAACACCATGACTTATTTCTCGTAACACACTAGCGTATTAAAGATGAAAATGAGGACCACATCACTGTGTTTGTGTACAGAAAAGCATTCATTGCCAATTGTTTGCATGGTATATCATACGATACGTTCAGACACCTTAAATATTATCCTTATTTGAAATATTACTTCATAAAATCCTTGTTAGTAACGTTAAATTTAGTTTAATGTGTCGCATTATGTGTAGGGCGAACGCATTACAATCGTGTAACGTAGCGGATGTCATGAAAACAACAACACGACGTCAAGAATTCTCTTACAAATTTCCTCCCTATTCAAGGTAAATTGACTACATTAAAGGGAAACTATCACGTCGAAGGTGTGTTATGTGATAAATAGAATCTTACATTCGTGATTGTGTATTATTGACTTTAATGCACTCGTTGGATAAAAAGATAGAATACTCGGCAGAGCGTCGTATCCTATCATTTTATCCATCTCGTTTATTAAAATCAATAATACACAGTCACTCATGTAATATCCTTTATTTAAGACATAGCATAACGTGTTCAGCATAATATGTGATTGGTGTAATTGTAATTAATTCAGATCAGACTAGAACCTGGTTTAAACCCCCCAGTGGCCTGTTTTGCCACTGTCAGTTTCAAGGCGGTAGCCCTATTGTCAACGCTTTTGTGTTTGTGATGTCTTATTTGGCCTTTTATTCATCTTTAAATTTGTCCTTTGTTTCTGTGTGTGTTGGTGGTTGACTGTTGTCCTTGAATGCTGTTTTTCCTGTTCGATTTTTATATCTATATTTCACGATGGCGCGCAATAAATTCAGTATGTTTATTTACAAGGGAAGGACGTATTAAAAATAAGTATAAAAGTCGAACAGGAAATGCAGCTTTCACAGAACACAGTAAACCGCAAAACACGCAAAAAGACAACTTCCTCAACTGTTGGTCCTTAAAGTGAATTGATCTAATATGGTTGCCAAGACAACACTATCAATTATTGAATAATATAGAATAGGTTCTTTCCAAAATGTAAAGCAGTTCAACCTTTAAAATGGGCACAATGGCCATCGTTGCTTATAATTAAAATGTGTCCAATGGCTATATTGTTCGAATATATTAATTAACCTATTATTACAAAAAGTGTGGTTCATAAAAACATAGAAAGACGACAGAGAATCATCTTTAATTATGGACTATTTCTTGGCATAATTGGCCATGGCTGATTTTATGTATTTAATATGACATTATAATTAATAATGCATAAATAAAGTGATAATTCAACATATGTTCATTATATTCCGGAAATATTGACAGTTAAACATATAATTACTATTGGCTATTCAACATTTATTTCATATTCCGGACAATCGGGGGTATTGACAGATCAACTCCAATAGTTTCATATTCCGGACTATCAGAAATATTGACAGTTCAACATATAATTACTTATTTCGGACAATAGGAACATTTCGGACAATTCATCAATAAGTGTATTCCGGAAAATCGGGAATATTTTAAATTTGACCGCCAACCTGTATAAGCACAATCGGTATATTGGCTGGTCATTGAATATTTTAGCCTCCGGAAAATCGGCAGGTCCACAATAAGTATATTCCGGACAATCGGGAAGATTTTGAAATACATTTGACCGCCGCCCTGTATAAACACAATCGGCATATTGGCTGATCATTGAATATATTAGACTTCGGAAAATCGGAATCATATTAAAATTACCGAGATTAGAAATGTTTTACTTTAATTAATGCTCCGGATATCGGAAGCATAATAATAAGTTAATGGTTATTTATCAGGTAATTTATATCCTTTTCATTCAATGTTGGACAGATACGTCCTGGCAATGCCAAGACACGTAAACACGTGTAGACAACAAGTGTGCACGTGTCCCGCCATAAGAGAAGCTTTATGCGGGCAAACACGTGTCGAAAACCGGGGGTGTCAGCCATGACCAATTTCGGAGCTGTCTGAGGAAAAAGGACAAATAAGAAGTTGATGGCACACAGTTGTTTCATCCATCAAGAATCATATCGGAGATGAACTCTTCTGCGATAAGGACTAACACAGCCTGACTTCTATGGTGACGTTATTTACAAACTTCGTAAGATCCTTGGTCATGATGACTTTTATACTATCTTTGTTAAACTTGTTAAACGGTTTATCAAAAGAGGTTATGATCCTATCATTTTGCATTACTACGTTTCAGTTTGAAGTATAGATCATGAATATATTAAGGTTTGGAATATGAAATTTGTATGAACCCTTGTTTGTAGAAATATAAATTTTATTAAAAACAATTGTGTCAAATGTAAAACTCTCACCTGTAATAAAAATCCTGGATAAGATAACTCTAGAAAACTGTTCAATTTGATGTTTAGATATTTGGTAGATTTACCTCCCACTTTTGTAATAATTATAATTACTATATGTACAATGGAATCGTCATTAAATAAGAACTGTTCGACAACCAAAGAAGCGTTTGTTTTCAAAACACCTTTCTTGATACTCGTTTGATTCGGATCAATTGCTTCGACTATATTGCTAATTATTTGCATTTAAATGCTTTCCAAACTATGGTGGCATGTGGCTGCCATGCACTTAATTTAAGTTGACATAAGTTATCGTGACTTTATGGTCATTTTATTGTGACTTTTCGTAATAATTTCTCTTTTAAGGCGACATAATTTCACGAATATAAAAATAAAAAGCATGATAAAATATCTCAACAATTAATAAAAAGTCGCGATAATGCTTCAACGTGCCATTCAAATAACGACTTAAGATATCTAAAAATAGAATTTTGGTTATGCGGATAGTTTCTGTCATTTACGTAATATCTTTGGAGCCAGGTGTTCCGAACCAAAACACCGCGGCTAAAAAAAGTACGATTTCACATGTATATATAAGCGACGTATAACTTTGCCAATGTTATACGATTTAAATTATCTTTACAGTGTTAGAAATTAGTTATCTTTAGCTAAATAAATCTATAAAGTTATTAAAGATCAAAGCCGTTTTAAATAATTAATATAATAATAATTAGATAATGTGTTTTTTTAGTGATTAGAATAAGGCAATTTTGTGATTCTGATGGTTTTGTGTGTTGCATTTATTACATCGCTTATTTTGCATTCAAATTTAAACATCTTTATTGTTTTAGAAAGTGCATGCATATTCTGAGCTTTCCAGTGATATACAGTATTGTAATATCTATAAAATACTAAAAAAGTTATTCTGAGGTTATTTGAATGGCACGTTGAAGCATTATCGCGACTTTTTATTAATTGTTGAGATATTTTACCGTGCTTTTTATTTTGAAATTATGTCGCCTTAAAAGAGAAATTATCACGAAAAGTCGCAATAAAATGACCATAAAGTCACGATAATTTATGTCTACTTAAATTAAGTGCATGGCAGCCACATGCCACCATACCAAACAACTTCATTGAATGATTAAATAGATAAAACCGTAATGTTTATTATTAGGGCTTTCCACCTTCCAGTGGAAAGATTTTCGTTCTGCAACATTTTGACTTTATTTTTGTGACCGCCACTTTTCATTGTAATACTGGCCGCAGGGTGTCAACATTTTGCACAGTGGTAGAGCTCAGGCTGGAATAGTGCGCCGAAAGTTTTGGGGTCATGACGTCATCCAAGATGGTCGCCAGTGACGTCATGATGAAAATATTATTATCGCTAGATCTCAGACATTTATGGTCGGATTTAAATGAAACGTTCGCAGATTGTAAAGGTCACGGTCTAGTTGTGCAAGAAGATAAAGCTGGGTCATGACGTCATAACGTGATGACGTCAGAAAAGCCAGACGCTTAAAAACTGGAAAAAATCGTCAAAAATACAATTATTGCATGACCATTTTGAAACTTTACCACAATGATGTTTTCATCATCTTCTATCGATCGTATGCAAAATGTGTTGATGACGTCATCAAATATGGCGGCCATACTCGTTTAATTTTAAACAGGCTAACATAGAAACTTCTATGTATATTTCGAAAACCGAACCAGATAGCGCCATCAATGTTCTCATATATGTGGCACTATGTGACCTTGACCAAGTCTGGGAAAATCAGGTCAACAGGTCAAAGGTCAAGGTCATAGGTAAGCGATAGGTGTAAACAACAATAGCCACCTATATCTCAGTAACGGTTGACATTGTTATCAAGAACATATGTACCATTTGTAAGGCCTTTCAATTTACTTTTCAAAAATAAAGTCCACTCAAAACGGCACTTGGTAAATGGTTGCCACAGGAACCAAAATACAATGACGTCAATGACGTAAAATTTGAAAAAATGACGTAGACAAGTACAATCTTTCCATTTTGTAGAACTTATGATTTCAAATAAGAACGTAAAGTTTATTTGTACCTGACGTCATTCATTAATGACGTCACAGTAACGTTGAAACGACGGAAGATTAAAATCGCTTTTGCTCAAGAACTACCTGTTCCTTCTTGATGCATCTTTGTCAAAGTAATGCACTTATCTTGTAGTTGTGTATTGCAAGGTTTTGGGTCAATATGGCCGCCAGTGAAGATCAAAGAAACACCTTTTTCACGCTTCTCTTCCTAAAGATTTCCATTCTGATAATGAAGAAACTTAGCAAAATAATGTGCGTATGTGTGGGATGTGGGGCAGACGAATGTATACACTTGAAGATGATACATAACACAGACCTAAACATTTAGTGTCGGGCGTAACGCAGTTCCCATCTTGCACGCACATACAGATACGCGAAACCTTTATTAGGGCTTTCCACCTTGCAGTGGAAATACCTATTGTTTTCGTTCTGCAACATTTTGACTTTATTTTTGTGACCGCCACTTTTCATTGTAATACTGGCCGCAGGGTGTCAACATTTTGCACAGTGGTAGAGCTCAGACTGGAATAGTGCGCCGAAACATTTGGGGTCATGACGTCATCCAAGATGGCCGCCATTGACGTCATGATGAACAACTTGTTATCGCTAGACCTCAGACATTTACGGTCGGATTTGAATGAAACATTCGCAGATTGTAAAGGTCATCGTCTAGTTGTGTAAGAAGATAAAGCTGGGTCAGAGACGCCAGACGCTTAAAAACTGATTTTTTCATCATCTTCTATCGATCGTATGCAAAATGTGTTGATGACGTCATCAAATATGGCGGCCATACTCGTTTAATTTTAAACAGGCTAAAATAGAAACTTATAAGTATATTTCGAAAGCCGAACCAGCTAGCGCCATCAATGTTCTCATATATGTGTCACTGTGTGACCTTGACCAAGTCTGGGAAAATCAGGTCGCCAGGTCAAACGTCAAGGTCATAGGTAAGCGATAGGTGTAAACACCAATAGCCACCTATATCTCAGTAACGGTTGAAATTGTTATCAAAAACATATGTACCATTTATGTTCTGATATACAAAAATTATAGTTTTCTAATAGAAAATTAGTTTAAAGGTGATACTGTATGACAGTGAAACATTATTTGTGAAATGTGTTAACAAATGGAAGATTCCTTAAACAATCATACTGGCATTTTTTACAGAATATGCGATAACCTGTTTAAAATTACCTTACAAATTTTGAAGCCGAAAATACGGTTTTATTTCATATCCCTGCCAACCCCGTTTTCGCTTTTTTGAGAAGGTGTTGGTTGGTTGGATGAGGCATGAAAGTTAATACTCGATTCACGTAATGACATTCCAGGCAAATTTCAGAGGTTATCTAACTAACTATTTCATGCATAATTAAAAAACAACAACTGCAAATGTTTATATTTAAGTTCCATTTTGAAAAATATATACTTTTGTTTGAGTTCTAAAGTTGTTTTATTTCAATCATTATATTATGTAATGTATACTGTTCAGATCTCAAGTTGGATAAAACAGATGAACGTATTCCCCAACAGACATTCCGAATTGCACAAACAATGGTTTTGCAATACTAATTTACCTTAACCGTATTAGTTCTTTTCACGATAACGTGCACGGAATACATAAATATAAATTCACACAGGCGCCGCTTCGCATTCGTCACCATTTGAAGTTATTCAATCGTGAATACTCGGCCAATCCCGTCATTCTTCGGGATCCCGCCTCGTATGTAACACGACGCATCGGTATGTTCAAAACCTTGACATTTTGTTAGCCGGAAGGCAACGGCAGCTAAGCTGTTCCTATATAAACTATATGACCGTCGGCCACACTTGTCGTTTATGATTTGCGTTGCATGTTTGTTATTTACAATACAGATGAATGTTTTATCACTGCTTTCATGTATAGATGGAGCAATCGGCTAAAAAACATTGCAAAATTTGGATGATTACATTGATTTTGAATGCAAATTTGTTTTGGCGGGAATCTATGGCGCGATGACGTAACCAATATGGAAACCTTCGATTTACATTCGAGTAATGCTGTGAAACAGTGTACGAGATGTTGAGAATTTGGGTTATTTTGTTTATTGCATTTTCATAGGTTTACATTAAAGTTTTATTCGCTTTTAATAAATAACATACATCCAAATGAACCATTTAGTATACTTTATTTTCAAGAACTATACTAGACGGACCTAGAACACGATTATTTTTACATAGGCGAGTTAATATATACCTACACGAAAACATCCAGTCCTAATGTGGTATTGTTCAGGCCCAGTGCAACACAAAAATGGGCCTTACATGACCTGCTTTTTTTCTAAAATATTTTCCAAACTGAAAGTAACCACCTTCATTTTGAATTCTGAGGTCAAAATGACCAAAGTACACTTCAAACTGTGCTTCACAAAAAGTAGTGCAGCATGTCCATCTTACCTTCAATTTTGATGTGGTTTTGACTAGAATCAAGATAAATGTTTCAAAAATAAAGGAAAGCAACATTCAATACATACCAGCGCTGTATCTTTCACTACTCATATGCTTCAAAGTAATTTACTCAATAGTTTACCTAGGACTACTTTTGCGTTCCACCCATTTTTATGTCTATATGTTCCACCCATTTTTATGTCTATATCTTCCCTATTTATGATCGGATTTCAACAAAACCTTCACAGATTGTAGAGTTCTGGGTCTGGTTTTGCAAGAACGTCATACGCTATCCTGACATCATGACGTTATGACGTCAGTGACGTCACAATATTCAGAAATTCGATTTTTCAACAGATTGCATGATCGAAGTTGTTTTCGTGATAAAAAAAATCAGATATCATCATCTTAGACAACGTTGACAGTTGTGACGTCATGACATCATTAAGACAGGAAAGCCCGTTTGATCAGGTTCTGATCAAAATCTAGTTTTATATGTTATTTTAACATTAATAGAACATACAACGTAAATATAGCTTGATTATGAAAATAAGTAATGTACTGTTGTTTTTTTGTTTTGTAAGCTTGCGTGTTATAGGTTAATTTTGCTTCTATTGAACGTGGAAAAGGAATGGACGTGTTTGTTTAAGTGTGTACAGTATATCAAGCATATGCTCGATATTCAATATACCGTGTACTTCTTATACAAAGCATCACATTGAAAGCAAAATATATAACTTTTCAAAATCATGTGTAATAGAACAATCTATTATCTTTTAATATCCATCAATAGTGTTAACATCAAAAGTGTTTCAATGTTAAATTGGATCGCAAATATGTCATATCAAGTCTGGTACAAACAATAAAGTCGTGGATGTTATTATCGCTACTGTAATAGTGGGCAAAATCACAATCATAAACGTTATTTGGTTTAAACATATTTTATTTCCAAATAGCTAAAACAATACACAATATTTGTACACAAACACAAAAGGATCAGAACGGAAGATAACATATTATAGAGTTCTTATCCACTGGTTGAATATGGTAAGGGTAAATTTGAAATATAAATATGCTTGTATCAATCGATAGAACTAATGCATAAATGGCAAAAGGAAAAAAAATGGTTAATAACAATTTAAGGAATAAGAAAAGTAAAGAAAGGTAGCAAGGATAAACCTAATAAAAACAAAAACGAACTGGATTCGCACGGAAGACATAGCCGCTAGGTTTTTGGCGTTTAGGAGCACACCATTGAAACAAGATCGACTTGCCTGCATCTCCCTATATAACCTAAAACCGTTTTCTAGTTAATATGTATTTTTGGACCGCTTTAAATATCTTTGAATTCACGTATGAAAGGCTTAATACGCCAAATAGTACATTATTTAGGGAAACAGGGCACAGTAGATACAATTCCTGTAATAGGGACGCATGTGAATTATCGTATAATGGGCATTCAAAGATAAAATGGTTAGTGCTTTCGATTTTTCCACATCTACAAAGAGGAGATTCGACGATGCTTTTATGGAATAAGTGTTCGTTCAAGGAACTGCAATTTGTTCGTAAGCGTGCATGGAGTATCTGTGCTCTTCTATTTCCCGTGCAATAATATTTATGAATTTGAATTTTGTCGCGATTGAGGTGTTGCTTAAAGGTAATAATAGAGCTGGAGTTACGTGCATCTACAGGGAGATTGTTCCATTTTCGAATAGCAGAAGATAAGAAAGATGTGGAATATGACTGTGTACTAGAGAATGGTACTTGGAAGTCATCTGAATTTCTTAACCTATAATTTGATGCTGCACTGACCATGAGGTGGGTTGGGGTGTGGGTACTAGTGATGAAAGATAAGGAGGAGTTGCACTATTGACCATTTTATATAAATGTATAAATTTGTGTTTACTTCTTCGAGTCTCGAGTGTTTCCCAAATCAACCTATTTGTAAAGGTCGTGGATAGATACCTATTTTGTTGCCCCTATGACTATAAGTGCAGCTTCATTTTGGATTATATCAAGATCTTGTTTGGTACAATTGTCCCGGATGACGTCACCATATTCAAATAGAGGTCTGATGAAAGAAGTGTAAATAATTTCTAAAGATTTCCGATCAAGCTGAAATTTGAGTTTACGCATGATATTAATGCGTTTTTATTACTGATCTTTTACATATTCGATATGTGAATGCCAGGAACAGTCGTTCGAAAGATTAATACCAAGGGGTTTGTTTGAGGATACTTCGGATATTTGTTGATTTGACATTACAAGGGGTGGATGATGAAGTGAGTTTCTTTTGCGAGATATTAATATGGATTTAGTTTTAGAAGGGTTGAAAGTAACTAGCCATTTCTCCGCCTCATCTATTTTTTGGATGTCCTGATCAATTATATTCGCAGTATTTATGACGTCACTCTCCTTGTCAGAATATGATACAAACTTGTATCGTCAGCAAATCAGCGAA
Organism: Cyrtodaria siliqua; assembly: GCA_037043455.1. NCBI lineage: Eukaryota > Metazoa > Mollusca > Bivalvia > Adapedonta > Hiatellidae > Cyrtodaria > Cyrtodaria siliqua. The sequence goes on along the minus strand of JAWPHD010005893.1, from coordinate 11,900 downwards.
TGTTTGTATAGATATTTGAAAAAATGTCGTTAATATATATACAAGAAAGAGAAAATGTCATTAATATATACAAGAAGGCCCAAAATGGAACCTTGTGGAACACCGGCGTTCATTTTGTTCGATTTCTATTATTGTTCGGGAATAACAACACATTGCCATCTGTTACTAAGATAGTCAGCAAGAAGTTTAATGATATGACCAGAAATACACGCAGCCTTGAGTTTGACAAAGAGACCTTAGTTCCAAACACGATCAAATGCTCTATTTATATCAAAGAATATTACGCGGACTTCCTTTCCAGCGTCAATTGCCTGACAAAGTGAGTTGTACACGTATGTGAATTGGTTAATATTGGTTTAAATAGAATCGCCAGGCATGAATCCTGACTGAAAAGCAGAAAGAAAATTAACATCTCTTAAGAAATTGAAAATATGTTTGAAAAGTAGTCTTTCGAAAATTGTATCAATGACACTCAAAAGCGAAATAGGCCTATAATTATTTACTTGTGATGGATCACCTGCTTAAACACTGCAGATACAAACGATTCTTTCCAAGTTTCTGGGAAAATGCCTAAAATACTTGATCTATTAAAGAGATGGCATAGTGGGACAGAAAGGTTGTTAGCCGATTGGTTATTTCGTCTTGACCAGTTGCTTTCCCGGAAGGGAGTGATAGTAGGAACTTGTGAACCTCATCAGGTAGCAACGTAAGTTTATCGAGAGTAGAATGTGTAATGACTTGTTGGATGTTGGGAGGATCGGTATTGTTGTCGTTCAGTAATGTTTGATTTTGTAAGAAGTCATTCAAGATATTTGCCTTTTCATAATCATCTGTAATTATGGAACCGTTATTGTTGAGTGGAGGTAATGATGACTTTTCGTTAGGTTTTATAAGACATTTGAGAATTTTCCACCAAGCCTTTGATGAAGTATTTGTAGTAGTTAATTTATTTGCAATGATATCAAAGCATAGTTGCTTGGAGGCACGAATTTCTGAAATAACTTTATTACGTAACAATTTGAATTTGTTCCAATGGTATTCAGATTTAGTTTGTTTTGCGTTTTTGTAGGCACGTTTTCTAGCCCTGATTTGGCGTTTCATGTTATTAGTTATCCACGAAGGCTCACAATGCCTTATTCGGAAGGTCTTACTGGGAATGAACTGGTTACTCAAGTCAATGATCTTGTGTGTTATATTAAGTGCATATATATTGATATCATCGTGGATTAAGTTGTTAGATCTAAATAAAAAGGGTTTTAATATTGGTCACATTAACATACAGGGATTATCTACAAAAACTGACCAAATTAAATTAATGTTAACTTCACCTTAAAATGAAATTGACGTGCTTGGAATCAGTGAGACAAAATTTACCAGTGACCATAAAACTGAATCATTCTATGTAGATGGTTTTCAAGTTCCATTTCGAAGGGATAGAATAGTAAACAGAGGTGGTGGTTTGATTGTTTATGTTAAAAATGGCGTAAATTGTACTAGAAGAACCGATTTAGAAGATGATAATATAGAAATTATATGGATTGAGATTAAGCCAAATAAAAGTAAACCATTTCTTATTGGCTCGATATTCAGACACCCCGAGTCTAGAGTAATATGGAAATAATATTTTGATGAGCACTTAGAAAAAGTTCAGTTAGAGGAAAAATAATTAATTATTCTAGGAGATATAAATCATGATTTACTTAATCCACAGATAAATATAGAATGGTCTAATTATAGTTCATCATTAGGGCTTGTTCAAATGGTAAAAGAACCAACAAGAGAATGTCCAAATTCAAAAACTCTCATAGATCATGTTTATACTAATTTTGAAGAAAATATTACATGTGTAAAAGTACAAAAAATTGGCGTTAGTGACCATTATCCAATTTTCTGTACACGTAAATTAAATTTTAAAGATAAAACAAATACTCACCTATCTATTAAGTATCGGTCTTTTAAAACTTTTGTTGAGGAAAACTTTATTAACGATCTTAAAAGCATATCATGGAGCACACATGAACGTTATATAGATGCAAATGACTTACTTAACACCTGGGTGACTAATTTTATAAGTGTTATTGATAAGCAAGTGCCGCTTAGAATACATAGGGTTACAAAGCTCCAACAACCTGATTGGCTTAATTCTGATATTTTAGATGCAATAAAGGAAAGAGATAAATGTAAAGCAAGAAATGATGCTCAAAATTACAGAATTTTAAGAAATAAAGTATGTAATTTGATTAAAGAATCTAAGAAGTCCTCTTATGAAAGAAAAATTGAAGAAGGCAAATCAGATCCAAAGTCAATATGGAAAATATTTAAAGAGCACGGTGCCTCCACAAAAACTTCGCAAAAAGGAAATTCTGTAAATCAGATCAATAAAAACAGTGAAGAAATAACAGATAATTTTGAGATGGCAAATGAGTTTAATAATATTTTTGTAAATATAGCTGCAAATTTAAAAGAACCTATTTCAAACTCAGACTTTACAAAAGTAAAGCAATTTGTAAATCGCACTGTTCCAGACAAAATGTACTTTAACATTCCTCTCATAAAGGAAGAACAAACTAGTAAAATGCTTCTCAGCCTAGATACATCCAAATCCACCGGACTTGACCAAATTCGTCCCAAATTACTAAAATTATCAGCCAATGTAATATCAAAAAGTATTACATATATTAGTAATTGTAGTATAAGACAGGGAATTTTCCCAGATACGTGGAAAGCTGCTAAGGTTAATCCCTTATTCAAATCAGGTGCATCTGATAATTTAAACAACTACAGACCAATTTCTATTTTACCAACTCTTTCCAAGCTGATTGAAAAACATGTGCACAACTCATTTGTTGAGTTTTTAAATTATTATAAATTACTATGTAAACCTCAAAGTGGGTTTAGAAAAAGCCACATCTGCGAAACGGCTTTAGTTCATATGATTGACAAGTGGTTAAAAGGATTAAATGAAGGTAAATTTGTTGATGTAATAATGGTTGATTTTAGGAAAGCATTTGACTTAGTGGATCATAACATTCTTTCAAAAAAAATGCAGATCTATAAATGTAGTGACACTACAGTTAAGTGGTTTAAATCTTATCTAACAGATAGGAAACAAAATGTTTCCCTAAATGGGGTTCTCTCTGATAAACAGTTAATGGCATGTGGTGTTCCACAAGGCTCTATTTTAGTTCCTCTCCTATTCTTATTATTCATAAATGACCTTCCTATATTTCTTGATGGTACTGTATCTAATACAGACATGTATGCGGATGATACCACTATCTACGATGTTAACACATCAAAAGCAGTAATTGAGCAAAATCTTCAAACTGCATTAAATACCCTCAATGCTTGGTGCCTAAATAATAGTATGGTTTTAAACACAGAAAAAACTAAAGTGCTCTTAGTTACTACACCTCAAAAGCGTGCAAGACTTGTTAATAACAAATTATCATTAACATATAATAACATTGAACTGCAACTTACAACAGGTGATACAATTCTGGGAATGCATATAGATGAACACTTGAAGTGGGATAATTACATTATGTATATTCGTAACATCTGGCTACTGTCAAGAATAAAATCATATATTCCTTTAAATTACCGAATATTATTTTATAAGACATATGTTCAACCTCATCTAGATTACTGTAATATAATATGGGGAAATACAAAGAAAGCTAACATACAACTGTTATTACGTTTGCAGAGGAGAGCATGTCGTACTATTTTAGGCGAGCAATATACCACACTAAAAGAAGCACTGGTTATCATTAATTCCCTTAATATCGAGCAAAGGATATTTCTCCAAAAGGCAAAATTTATGTATAGAGTATCAAACCATGCAGTCCCGTCATATATTTGTGATATGTTTCATCCTACTGTTATCTCGCAGAAGATCTTCGATCTGCTTACGAATTAAATTATATTACCCCAAGACCAAACAAAGAACTATTTAAAGGGAGTATGGCATAAGCTGGAACAATTGTGTGGAATAGCATTCCTTCATATGTTAGAGAATGTACTTCTTTAAAAATCTTTACATCCAACTGTTTTAAATGGCTGAAAACACAATCATAATGTAATTATTGTAAGAGTATTGTTATGTTTGGCAGTTTTTAGATAATTATTGACATCTTGTGTACTGTGTGGTACTTTATTATGCACACCACCACCTCAAACCATGTATATAATTATGTATATATATTAAGAATGATGTGTACATGGTTGTAAATGTGTGTGCATGTGTGTGTATTTGCATGTTTGTGTGCGCAATAATGTAAAGGAAATATCACTGTTTTGTTATATATGTTTTACACTGTACATGTATATGTATGACTTTGCAGAGGGCCCCAAGGAAGATTAGTGTTGGCTAATTGGGTCACCCTCTATAAATAAAGACATTCATTCATTCATTCATTCATTAGAGTTAGTCATTGTAGAATGCTCTCTCATGCGATTATAATCGCCTTGTTCATATAACCAAATCCGCCGTGTAAATGATTTTGCCTGTGGATTTTTGAACTTAACAATGCCGTAAATAGGACAATGATATATTGTCACCTGGTCTAGAAAAGGCAACTCCACTAGTAATTAGACGATTTGTTTCGGAAACAGGAAGAAAATCAATAAGAGAAGACGAGGTTTCGGTGAAATGAGTTGCGTCCTTAATTGCCTGTTCAAGGCAAAATTGTTAAAAGAGTGAGTTAACTTTTGTGCGGTTTGTTGAGAAAGCATATTGAAGTTGAAGTCACCCACAATTATAACGTCCTTAATGCCTATATCTAATGCAAGGTTGATTGCGTCTTCTATACTACTATTGTATAAAGTGTCGGAATTAGGGGTTCTATAAAATGTACCTAACAATAATCATTGTTTGTTTAGACAAAGGTCTATACAAAAACATTCAATATGGTTGACGTCGAGGTATTTTCTACGGACATGATGAAGAGAGTCTTTGATGTATACCACAACACCGCCATGACTATCACTGAGACGGTCCTTACGTTTAGGTTTGTGTAAAGACGGAAACAACATACATAAACCAAGGACATGTCTTCCGTGCGAATGTGCTAGTGATAAAAATGTAGAGATGAAAAAACATTTCGGATGTAAAAGGGAAAGTAAACAGGAAGTAGTTTGGAGTAGCTTAGGAATGGTGCAAACAACAGGATAATATAAATTTACACGTAAACATTAACAAGGAAGACGATTGAGAAACGTTATTTATACGTTGTTATATTGATTTGATATTATTTAGATTTTATATGTCCGACCATTTAAGAGGTTATGCTAAGATTTTCCATCTTGGACGGTATGTGAGTGGTCTTACTGTCTGACATTTTATGGCGACGCGGTATTCTGATGCCTTTTCATTCAAATGCTACAAATATAAAATCAAATCATAATTACACACTTGTTTCTCTATTAAAATTCAAATTCACAGATCAATGTCATGTTGTCGTCACATTTAATCGGGGTTTTACGGTCGCAAATTTGAGACGTTAGCCAGTGGAACAACGTGTTACATAATAGTTGCATTAGAATAAACGGTTTATCTGACGAACACAGTAAAACATAACATTTTAGTGTTAATTTATCGCAGTAAAATATGACCACTGACACCCTAAATCACGCATATTGTAAAATGCGAAAATAAAAAAATAACAACATTAACAAAAAAAAAAAAAAAAATTAAAAAATAAACAAAAATAACCACATTAACAAAAAATCTAACACGACCTCCACAGTCTTTCATATACACAAAGAAGAGGGACAGCTGTATGTTATTCTACGATAAAATACAGCTGTTCCATTAATTCCCCGCGTATATTTCATCCGTTGGAAGCGCCACGTTACATGACGTCACTTGATAAATATACGTCACGAAGACAAACTCAACAGTAATTTTAATGAAAAGTTAAATACAACAAACTTGCCATGCCCCCAAACCGTGCACCCCCCGATATAAACCCATCATATGCATCAGTACATATAACATTAATAAGCATCTTGAACAAGGTGAGAACGTTTGACGTCATACACGCAAGCTATATGACGTAAGCAATTAATTGTTTGTCACATGACTACTAGTGTATTGAAATGCAGAACTTTGCATACGGGGGCGCCCAATGGAACAGCCTGTAAACATAGCAGCTTGATTACCTTGACCTCCGAGATAATATATAGTGCCCCAACAATAGCGTAAACAATGGGATTATTGCTGTGTTAGAATCGAAATAATAAATACGTACCTGTATTTTATCGATGTATAAAATACAGTTAGTCGTTCGGATGCGAGTAATAAAATCACTCGTGCTAACGCACTCGTGATTTAATTACTACGCATCCGAACTCCTAACTGTATTTTATTTACTGATAAAACAAAGATACATATTTATTATTTCTTAAATAAATGAATAATTAAATAAATAAAGAAGTCAAGATTTATGACAAATGACATTTAATAAAATAAAAGGAATTAAAAAACAACATTTCAGAGTATATATCACTTTAGGAGGAAGATCCCTGTCAAGTTTCTTAAACCCCCTCAATTTAGTGTTGGAAAACCTAACAAGTACGCCTTTGTACCCCCAGCGGCCTCCCAATGACCGTTGCAATGCGGTAACCCTATTTTCAACCCTTTAGTGTTCGTGATGTCTTATTTTGCCTTTTATTCATATTTAAAGTTTTCTTTGTTTATGTGTGTGTTTTTGGTTAACTGTCGTCCTTGAATGCTCCTTTTCCTGTTCGATTTTGTTATATCTACTTTTCCTGTATATTTCAAGATCAACAAAATAACAAAAATATGTACATTTTTGGAGTGAAATTATAATTAAAATTATTGCGGACTAAATACAAATAATGCTGATCAATTTGCTCAAGGAGTTTAAATCAACGCCTCTTGTAAATCTAGTTCTACAGAAACACATAAGAAGAATTTCTAATTTTAGTATAGTTTGGGTTAGCTTATAGTTTATAGTTTTATCCGAATTAGTTTCTGTTTTCGTTTTGTTCCTGGGTCCGTGAGTTTTCAGGAGAGATATTACAGGTGTGAAATCGTTAGCAGAACCAGATCAGCCTGAGAAAAAAAAGTATAAAAGTCGAACAGGAAATGCAGCTTACACAGAACACAGTTAACCTCAGAACACTCAAAACGACAAACATGAATGGCAATGTTAATCAGAAATAAAGGTATACGACATCACAAACACAAACAGGAACAAATTATTATGGTTACAATAAGACAATATTTAAGACAAACTTCAAGCGTTATTGCCTTTTAGGATCGCAGGTTTTACAATATGTCCGGTCAACGAACAATCAAATAGGAAAGCACAGTCTTTGTTGCAGAAGAGATCCTACAGTACTTTTACATTACTTTTACATTTTAAAGGAAGATCAGGGTTGCAGTAATACAACTGACCAGAGTTACAATAATACAATTTTGCCAACGTTTTTCGAAATTTATGGTAACGGTAGTCGTGATGGAGTGGCGTTTTACAAACATTATTAATATTATGGTCCAAAACTCAACTATAAGCTCTAGAAAAAAGAGATACAAGATACATTGAGAAATATAAAATCCATTAAAAGTTTCTCGTCTAAATGGTGGCAATTAACAGTATACAAATTGAAATCATCTCTGGTGTCACATTTCTGACGAATTATTTCTCCAATAAACAGATGTAAATCGAGAAAAGAAGCGACAGAATCAGAAATATAGTATTAACAATAGTTGTCAATGTTCCATTTGTCATCCGGACACTAGTACCGAGAGGTGCCGTTAAATACTGTAATAACATCTGCCTGAATATCTGGTAAAACACATTATGAACTATCTTTCATAGCAATACAAAAACAAATCAAGAGGTGCATAGTTCGCATATATACAACCTTACCACATCACTTTATCAAAGATAAGCTTATTGCTCTTATTCAAAAAAACATTCGCTGGGGAAAATACTTCATTTTTGGCTTGTAATATTATTAAAGCGTTTATTAATAACGGCAGCCAAGACAATTACACTATGTGGACTTGCCAAGAAGTTTGTGAAGCACTCATCGTCCTATTAGATAATATTTTCGTCAGGTATGGAACGAGCGTTTATAGACAAATTGTTTATATCCATATGGGTACGAACTGTGCACCACTTGTCGCAGATTTGTTTTTATATTGCTATGAAAGAAATTCATCAGATACCCAAGCACTCTCGGTATTTGGATGATATATTGAACAATCACAATCACAACCCTTTCTTTTCTCTATAGTTAATAATATATACCCTAAAGAACTTCGACTTAACATAGCTAATATTCCTGATACTAACGCTTTTTTTCTCGATTTACATCTCTCCATGGAAAATGGTGAAATAATTAGCAAAATTTATGACGAGAGATGATTTTAATTTTGATATTGTTAATTATCCCCATTTAGATAGGGATATTCCCCGAGCAACTTCTTTTGGAGTCTATGTGTCTCAACTTATTCGTTTTTCTAGAGCTTGTACTCGAGTTGAGGACTTTAATATTCGCAATTGTCACAAAATGTCACGGGTAGAGCGTATTGGTCGTACATAGCTCTTGTAAGCATCCATTGTTAAGTTGAATTAAATTCACAATGTCCATGGTATATTCAGGTAACTCGGAAAAGCGTTCACATTTTAAGTGGTGTCCGGAAGGGCCGTTTAATAGGTTTAGTTTTGTGCTAATGCATGTAAAAGTATAGGTCTATCTCCTTAAAAGGCAAAATTGTGTAAGGGTCCTTTCGTGTATAATTTAATACGTCGAATTTAGCCACGTATGTCACGGAATGAATTGGGAAATAATGGTTTGGGCGTAACGTTTGCTATAAAATCCATTGTCTTCTAGGTTTGGCTGGGATTGCGTGATAGTTGCTTTGTTTGGAGCAGAAGTGGACGGCAAAATTCACAGGCAATATGAGGTAAGTATTTATTTTATGAAATTTTATCGTACATTTGTATTCAGTGGGCGGCGCCATCTTGGTTGGCGGTTACGACATCCGGTTAGCTTTGATGTTTCTCAAACATTAACTTGAGACTATCATATGATTTTGAAGTTACTTTATTAGATGTAATTATTGTAATTGATCATTAATTGTAAAACAATATTAATTTGATAACGTTGTAAAATAGGTACATTAGTTAACGTTGGCGTATAAATCAGTGATTGTAATACACGATTGAATTGATAACGTTGTATAATAGGTACATTAGTTAACAATGAGATGAGTGACTAGTATAAATGTTCGACGCGTATACATAGCGTTGTATAGTATGGGCATTAGTTGATATACATGCATAACTCAGTGAGTGTAATATACGCGTGATTTGATAACGTTGTATGTTACATGTATTAGGGGCATTGGTTAACAGCGACGTACATGGCGTATACATAGCGTTGTAGAATATGTATACATTGCAACTCATAATTAGTACAGCTTACATATATTTATTAAATAATGATTTGTTTGGGTTATGATAATTATGCAAGACTGTTATGTTTATCAACCGACATCTAAAACGTATGTATAATTACAGCCTAAGCCATCCAGGTTTGGATATAAGCCTCCCGGAGTGGAGCTATGTCTTTAGGGGGTGTAAGCCCTTTAGGTGATTCGACACTAGAATCAACACATAACGTTTACGAGCGGTGGAGACGGTCCCCGTACCTGCGCAACATTGCCAGGTTATAGAATCGACAACCCCCGGGACACGAGGTGGGCCCGTTATCAGTCCTCACTGGAGGAATATCATCCACAACCTCAGTGGAGGTTAATCATCATACATATCGCGTCATCAACCCTTATAGAAGGCATTTGATGACAATCAGTCATTGGATTCGCGCATCATCATCTTCATGAGCTCTCGCGCATCACAGTTATCGCGCTAGATCATAGATCAACATTGTTATAACTTTAACAACACTTTAGTGTCGTATATAATCAGTCGACACATTCAGTATTTGTAATAATACTAAGAACGTCTTAAACGTTCATGAGAACAATCTTTTCATATTTCATCTGTGTATTCGCTTGTTTTTTTGATAATTGTATATATATATTTAACATATTTTAAAGTTAACTAGGGTCATCCTGCGACAACTGGTTTTCAGAGTAGTGGGATTTTGGGCCACTACGGAGGGAAAGAATCAATAAGTGATCTTTATTATGATATACTAAATCTCTACTTATCATTTTAGAAATGTGTACCACCCTCTGATCCATCAAGGCGACTGTAGTCGATCACGGCCACAGCTTGGAAGACAAGTCAAGACATGCCAAGGGTAGGGTAAGTCCAAACTGTTGTTTTGTACGTTCTTTCCTTGGCACGAGGTCGCAGTGGTCTACACGATTGGGTCTGAGGCACTTTTTGCTCCATAATTTGGCTGTTTGTTTTACCTCCCTTGATATACCAGTAGTATCCAATGAGGTTGACGAACAAGACGTTCTACTCTTTTATGACACTCGAGTATAATTATATTGATGGGATAAGTAAATATACATGTACATGCTATACACATTTCTATGATCGTTTAAAGTTTATGTTCAATATCACATATAGATATTTTAGTTAGTGTATATGTTTTGGGGAAGCTAGATACTATCTTTACATAACCGTTAGTAGTTAGCGCTAGTACAAATGTGTATTTACATTTTCCTATGATGATGCCCAGGTATTTACTGTGGACACAGTGACTTTCCATTAGTAGTTAGTAGAGTAGACTTATTAGTGACTTGTGTATTGTAGTTATTGTAGTGAGTATTTCACAATGGCTATAACCATGACGTCCACAAGGGAACTTAGAGAGATAGGTAAAGGGTAGGCTATAGTGGAGTTGAGCTTAGAACCTTTGTTGAAAAACGACAGGCTAAGGAAGTGCAGGTGAGACTTAGGAAACAACATTATGAGAAAAATAGATTATTGCATAACACCTAACTATATCAAAGCAAGGTATGAGACATGAAAACCAGGTTTTACTTAAATGCTCTTTATATGATGAAATGATAATTGAAATGTGCCAATAGCTAGCGAGTTGAAAGCATTGTCTGTAAGAAATCAAATCCGCTTTCTTTTAAAATATGTACTGCCAAGGTCTTTTATGATATAGTGAAGCGTATAAAATAATTACACGAATATGAAGTAAATTAATTAAATACTATATGTTCAACTTATGGTAAAATCAGTGAGAAACATTGAAAACTAAATAGTTAATTTATTTACATGCAAGTAGGTTTAATAATAACATTTATTAGTATTGACTTTATCCTATTTAAGCATCCATTACATTTCAGCTCTTGTAAAGTCACATTCACATTGAGATATCAACTTTATACACACCCTATGACGTTAATATTGTGTCATAAGAAAACAAAGAACAACCATTTTCTTTTTTAAAATGTGTTAAAAACCAATTAAATATATCTGTCAATTTTCTTTGGAAAATATTTAATATAAAGTAGTTACCGTATAGATCTGTGTTGTCTAAAACAGGTAACAGGTAAAAGCACAGTAATTACCTAAACTTCAGGCCCCAACCCCACAAATGGTATCAATACTAAAATAATACAAACAATACATACTAATTAAGGCGAATATGTTTTGACTGCTTGTTTGTTGTTTGATTAATGCTAACATGATTGACATAATCCAGATCGCAGCTTCATATGTTTACAAATATAGGTCCAGACTGTTCCCTTGCTGTTGCTTATTGTCGTAATATACCAGGACGCAGCGTAGCCAGTGGCTACATTGCTTGTCTGAAAACGGCTTTTGATTATCAGTAGTAGTCACACTTAACAAGAACCAATCATGATACGTATTGGTATCGATGAAACTCCATTTCACGATAGTCAGTGGTTGTTTAAAGACGATTGTGAA